>PNEQ01061345.1:0-15389 GCA_003012365.1 Medauroidea extradentata | reverse complement strand
GAAGAGTTACGGCCAAGGGTCAGTGGTGTAAGGCTAATGTAACCTGAGCACGTGGTCGATTAAAAGTGGGAAACGTAAGACCTCTCGTATTTATTTCGAGTCGTAGTTAGCTTCCTATTGCAGAGTGCACGGCGTGCTCCTGGCCTACAGGGAGCGGAAGATCAACGGTCGCAGCGACACCAGCCTGAGGGGAGCTTCAGGGCCCTAGACGCCCTGAGAGACCTCGTGCCTCCCCGACTCGGCCGGGGCAATAGCTGAGTGGCGCCCACTTCCTTAACATCTACGTAAATTACCGCCCCTCAGGGAACACACTGTGTCACGTGTTTAAGAATAATCTTTCGTAACACCTGAAATAGTTCAAAATTTGTTTCCTTTTTATTTCTTGCTTATAGTTAAATCTCTTTGGACTATAGCCTGTACACGCGAAATAACTCTCATGGCCTGTCTTGAATAATTTGTAGTTAAGTCTGTGGAGTTGCGGTTTTTTTTTTTGCCAACCCACCATAAATAAAACCTCTTTGGACTGTAGCACGTACATACGAAAGTATTTTTACGGCCTGCCTTTAAGTATTCACTCGGGTATTGTACAAAGTTTGTGGTGTGGGAGGGGTAGGGTTACGGGTTCGTATCCTGCACAAGTCTTTGCGATGGCACATGACATGACATCATACGAGCATATTGCGTGCGCTCTTTTCACTGAGCTAAGACAATTTATAGTTCACTGTTATTGAGTACGCTAGCTGTTAAATGCCTTCATCACATAATTTATCCAGAGTTACTGTTTGTATTACATAATTTCACGCGGGCAAAGCCGCGGCCGGGTAGCTATTTTGTAGAGAAATAAAGATGAATTAAAAACAAAGATGTTCTGTAATTAAAGTACCCTCAGCGTAGTGGACTGGATAAAGCTGTTTGTATTTGTTGTTATAAAGATATACAGAGAATATAGTAACACCATCAATTAATACGTTATTAAAATTTAGTTACTCTTTTCTATAGTACACGCGGGCGAAGCCGCAAAGGGACAGCTAGTAATATATATTTTTATAATTGTCATAAAACTCAAATTTCCACCACCTCCTGATAAAACTGGCTGATTATTATCTGCTGAATAGGCTAACAGCTGCTTGTAGTCTGTCATTGTGTATTACAACCTCTGGATAGTAACCAGATAGCGATCAGCTAGATATTTTTTTGAGATACTTGGTTAGTTTTTACATATGTTGGTAGTAAAAATTTAGCTAAATGTATGTTTTATTTGAAATTAGTTTCATTGGGTTGTTAAAGTTTTAAGTTTCATGAACACTACACATTTTCACTGTTTCTAATGTTTAACAATGATTAGAACTTGATGAATTTATTTTACAATTCATGCTTGCAACACAATAAATATAGGTTGGTTAAAATAAAGCTGATTGATAACACAGTGTGTATGAAAATAAATAAAATAAAATGATACAGTATACAGGTGTGTCTAAATTCGACAGACAAACTCCGGCATATAAAATGTTATAAAAAATGAAGTAAAAAACATGTGGAACAAGTATCGCAAAAATGGAATATGAAAGGAGTAATAAGACCTCGAAAATTAACATTTGAAACAGTGTTTTCTTAAAATCAGAAACCATGCGAGATAACAGGACAAAACCCAGAACATCGTTTTATGTTATCAGGATCTGTCATCCCATAGCAAATGCTCATTCAAGCCTTCTGCCATCATGAAAATCACAGGGGTGACCACCCTTGTACATCGTAAAACTTAAGCACTGTCTGGACATCAAGGTATTTGAAGACATATAATTGACAAGCATGCCATGCATTACAAAAAAAATTCCTCTTGTTGCAAGTGTGTAGGATACATTGTTTCCATTAAAAACTAACATCAAGTACGTATGCTAGGTACGGTGGTACAGTGCATTCTGGCCTTCATCTGCCACTTTGACATCTAAAAATTGACACAAAATTGACCAAAATTTGGAAAACAATTAGGAAAGAGTTTTGGAAAAATGTCACAACATAGGGGCCTCAGCGGTCAAACGGCTTAAGTGTTTGCCTCCCAACCAACACATTCCATGTACAATTCTCAGCTCGGGAAAATACCTACAGATTAATGCATACGTAGGAATGGTGCCGGGATGATGCCGCTGGTCAGCTAATTTTCTCGGGTATTTTCCATATCCCCAGCATTCATTACAGGCTATGCTCCATTTCCACCTCATGTCACCTTTACACATATTTCCAAACCTCCTTGTTATGAGCTAGCCTAATATCACAACACAGTGACATCAAATGTGATAGGAAGAAAAAGGACGACGGATTAGTTGTCTTATCATAGCAGCTAACTATGTAGACCACCACACAGCACGTACCATTGTCAAGTGGAGGGTCTTTATCGTAATGTTCTATGTGATGTGTTCAGTCATTTACTCAACGGAACATACAGTATTGTAGTAAAGTCAAACAGAGTGAAGACACACGTGTAGTTGTGTAACAAATTGGAAATTTTTACATGGTCTGAAATGGCTGACATTCACCTAGCATATGGAGCTGCACAGTGCAACAGTAGAACTGCAGTACGCGTGTACATAATCATTCAACGTTTACAGTCATTGATATGAGACTTCACTAAGAGGAGACATTTAAGGTGAGTAAATGAGTTGTACAATACTATGTATATGCTATATACATCACATCAAGTTTTGTACATTAGGGCATGACTATACCAATACTGTACAAATTACAGGTGTACAGACCTAACGCAGGCTGTCCTAGGTAGGTACGAACACCAAACTTTGAGCAGGAGGTGCTGCAGAGATTTCATGAGGTGCCATCTACCAGCATCCATCAAGTGGCGCATGCAGTCCGCACTGGACACATGAACGTATGGAGAGTTGTACATGACCAGCTGCTCCATCCATATTGGCGTAAGAAAGTGCACCATTTGAATGTTGATGTTTACATTTTGTGAAGTGATGTTTATGTGCAGAACAGTCATTTTTTCCATGCATCATATTGTTTACCAACGAAGCACGATTCACAAGAGATTTTGTGTTGATGTCTCGTAACAGCCATGTTGGGCGGCGGAGAACATTCATGCAGCCTTCGTGTTCCATCACCAAAAGCAATTTTGTGTTTACAAATGGTGTGGTATTGCAGGTGTCAATTTAATTGGTCCATATATGTTGCCCGCTCGCTTAAATGCTGACAGTTACCTGGTGTTTTTGGAATATGTTTTGCCAGAGCTGCTGCAAGACAGAAAATGTGACTGCATCATGAAAGTGCCCCCTCACATTATGATGCACGTGCCTGAGAGTACCTTGACAACACACCTCCAAATACAGTAAGTGGATAGGCTGTGGTGGGTCGACACCATGGCCGGCAAGGTTCCCAGATCTTACACCAATTGACTTTTACTTATGAGCGGCTATGAAGAGCTTGTACGAGACTCCGATAGTATCTGTGGAGGATCTCAACACCAAAATACATGTTGCTGCCAAAGTCATAAGAACCATGCCCGGCGTATTTGACCGTGTTCGACAATTGTGGCATAGTCTGTGTAAACTCTGCAACGAGGTTGGAGGCCGACAGTTAGAGCACCTCATGTAAGACTTATTATACTTCTGTGGTCCATTAATGTAAACATGTTTACCACATTAACTTATCTGACATCCTGTTGATAAAAGAGTTTCATTAAAATACATACTGGCAAAACACAGCTATGTTGTACTTACTAACAAATTTGTAACACTGTTTCAATTTTCTCTGTGTAAACATATCTCTTTACACTATTGAGTTTCTAGAGATGGGTTGTACACAGACATATACATACATAGTAACGACATTTCTCAACAGCATTGTTTAATACATACCTCTATCTGCAACCTTGTTTTTTTAACACCCACAACCATCAGTTCTTGGGAGTTGTACTAGTTGGCTACCAGCCAGATTTTTAACAAGTGACAGTATTGTTTTAGAAATTCACATTTGTTTAACTACTCTCAAAAACTATGGTGGTCTTGATATTTATGCGAGGAATTTTATTTGTAAAATAATAAAAACCTGACTCATTTCCTTGTGTTACTTAAAATCACAAGAATGCTACCTCAGGATAACAAGTCTCCCCGCAAATTTGGATCAAACATGAAATGATCCAAACGCTGTCCTAATTGCTTGCCAAATTGTAATCGATTTTGTGTCAATTTTTAGATGTCAAAGTGGCAGATGAAGGCCAGAATGCACTGTACCACTGCACCTAGTATAAGTACTTGATGTTCGTTTTTAACATAAACTGTGTGTCCTATGCACTTGCAACAAGAGGACTGTTTTTGTAATGCATGGCATACTCGTCAATTATTTGTCCTCAAATATCTTCATATCTAGACAGTGCCAAAGTTTTACGACATACAAGGGTGGTCACCCCTGTGATTTTCATAATGGTGGAAGGCTTGAATGAGTAATTGCTTTGGGATGACAGATCCAGATAACATAAAACAATGTTCTGGGTTTTGTCCTGTAATCTCGCATGCTTTCTGATTTTTCAAGAAAACACAATTTCAAATTTCAATTTTCAAGGACTATTGAGATTTTAGCATCACAAATCTCTCAGACATGCACAACATTTATATTCCATTTTTGTGATAAGTGTTCTACAGGTTTTCTACTGCATTTTTCATAACGTTTCATTTACCACAGTTTGTCTGTCGAATTTAGATACATCCTGAAAAATATTTCGTTCTATAAAGTATTTATAATTTAGGCCTATCATTAAGAACTATTCACACCTTGTATTAGGATTAACCATAATTTAGAATAAATAGTATTTTAATGTACAACAACAATCATAAATGAAGTTACATGAATTGTTTTAGCACACTAATAAAAATTTGCTTGGTTCAAAAATTTATGAGAATTTTGTATTTATAGTACATCACTGTGACTTTGCAACTGTATGTAACAAATTACAAATATTTAAACAAATATGTGATTGTATCACTTTAGTGCATTGTACATTTGTTGTTAACAAGATGGCATTACATTTTCCCATATGCTTGAATAATTTTTTTTAAGTTATACAAATGAATATTTTACAATCACTAAGTTTGAAGTAGTTAAAAAAAATGTTTATTAATATTCTGTTCAAACTCAAAATAAATCATAATACGAAAAATCTACGCTGAAATACCAATATAATTACTAATAATCTCCCAAATGATATTATGTTTTCACAAGCATCAAAATTTTCAGTAGGTCTCCACTTCACGAACTAGAATCCTGACATAAACCTCATGATTAGCACGCAAATATTGATGCCATTTTTGTTCCTCTTTCTCGTTTAAATTCTGGATAAGAACCTATCAGCAGGTTTAAGTAGCTGATAGCTTATTTAGTGGATAGTTTCTCAGATAAGCAATATCAGAGGGTCATAATACACTTTTCTGGACTATCTTCAGGATACATTTTATCTATAACTTTATTCGGAGGTGGTAATATGGGTTCTTAACATCTCAAATAACAAGCAGATGAACTGTGGAAAAGCATCATGCTGTAATCACAACAGTGCAACTGACATGATGTGATAGGCATTATACAGCTCTAAAAATTCTTGTTAATGTTGACACTAGTTTGTCTACAGTGCGACAAATACCAAATAAAATATTAAATGTTGATAGTTCCTTGCAACTACATACTAACCTCTTGTGATACAACTACTGACTTTAAAAATATGTTAATATTTTTCCATTTATTTTTAATACCCATTGGCATTTCCAGATGTGAAAATAAAGTCACAATTACATGTTCGCATAAAAAGGTTATGATTTGCTTATGACAAACAAAAATCTCTTGTAAAATAAGTAATTCAATTAACTACCAACTTACCAGTTTCACAAACAATTGGTCCACAAAATTAACATAAGTTTTTCAACTTTCTTGCATCTGCGACACAAAAAAAAATACAAGTACTTTCTATTCAGAAATAGTGTTGCAACTGCGGTTATTGCTGCACTGACACCATAGTAACCATGATGCTGATTGGCTGGCAAGTTATTTTTTTCACACCTCATGCTTCACGTCATGCTATTGTGATTTCAGCATCACAAATTTCTCAGACATGCACAACATTCACCATGCTGCCAACTTAACCACCAGCCACAGAAATAAAACCGTGTTGTTCATTGCTGCCAAAAGTTTGTCAAGAGAATGCATTGTAAGACTCATTCCTTAGTTATGAGAAATGTTTAAGTTACACACCCAAGGTTTTGAAAAAATTTGAATTTTTTTCTGATTCTGATAAAAAACAATTCGTCTGTATTATTCTGATATTTACAAAAAGCAAAAGTTAAATTCTTTTAAACTTTTATTTCAGAAATTACACCAGCCTTTTCTGAGTTATCTTACTTTGTCTCACAGTGAAGTGGCAGTGTTAACACTGAGCTGGATGAATAAAGACAGTAACTACTAGGAGATAAGAGAGTGCTGACCTTTATATATGTACTCATTCTCATAAAAGCTGAGCCATTTCTTTACACCAACCATCTCCTCAGGCTGGAGGGACAGCACATCATCAGCTGCTTCCAATTTTTTGAAATCTCCTGTGATGAATGCTTTGCTGGCATCACGACCTGAAAATACATGCACTAGTAAACATTCCAGCAAATTTGAAATTCTTCCTCCAAAAAAGCTAGCTGAAGGAAACATCCTTCAAGTTTCCATTGGCAATGTCAGTTGCTGCTTGTTGCAAACCGGTCGCTAGTGTCAAGACAAGAATTTATATAAATATATTTACTAATATTGAGCCGAATTCACAGGAGACGACTCCAGAGGCTAAAGGCCTATATTACCATTTAACTAAAAACAGACACTTGCATGACAATTCCAACATTCGGGGCAAGTCCCCACCAATTCAAATAAACAATGCTTATAGCGAGTTAATGAAAGGGTTCCTCTCGAGCAAAGAAAACATGCATGTAGCATCAATAAACTGCATTTAATGCCCACTTTTACCAGAAAACACAGTCGCCACTCGGGTCATTATAAAATCTGAACAATTATTGACATTCAACTCTTCACAAAGTTATACAGGTCTCGTTGACATTGCACTCGTTAAAAATTTATAACAGATCAGTGTGCATCATCATTTTGTTTCCCCATTCAATCCAATCACACCACACTCCCGAATAACTGTGTCGTGAACGTCGTGTCAAAGGGTCACTTATTCAGACGCTTTAAGCAAACTATTACGTTTCTCCACGTTTTGGACAACAGGGCGCTATGAACTACGCTTCGCTGGAATCCAACAGTATATGTCCAAACAAGCCTCCAACCAGGCATGAACTTCTCCCGCTCCTTCTCAATTTTAAGGAATCGGGACGATAATTGCGGCTAGGTGAACGGGGCTCAAGCTAAGGTGGACGGAAAAACTCACCAAAAAACTCCACTGACAGTCGTGGGAAGCCACTCACAGAACAGCAAGACAGGCGATCCTTAAACCAGAAGTTTCGCGGGCCACTTAGACCGCGACTTATTATACTCCCGCATGCCTGTGACGACTCCTTGTCTCTGTCGAACACCTCGGTGCAATAGGACCACACTCCGACCTCTCTAGCCCTCGATGTGTACTCATCCACGTCTGACCTAAGAGTGTCCACCCTCCACACGCATCGCGAGTCCGCTGCTCGCTTCACGCGCGCCCCTACCGCCGGCAGAGGGCACTAGGCCTCTCCCCCCTCCAGATCCTCCCTTCCATGGCCAGTGGAGAAGTAGGACCGGCGGAAAATGGGAAGACATAGTGCCGTCAACCGGGGCAACCCTTCTTGCTAAACAGCCTACCAGACCAGGCAATATGAGAGGAAGAAGGGAAGGCAGTCTCTCTAACAAAACCCCAAAACTCAGAACCCCCTAAAAACTTAAGAAAATAAACTAAAAACCCACCCCAAAACCCTAGGAGTCCGCTCAATATGACTAATGTGAGTACAGTATTGAAAGTGTGCGAAAGGGAACATAAGGGAGAAGGAAAACTTCCTGACACTAACAAATGAAAAAATGGAAGGGTTGTTAACTTGGTAAGTACAAAGATTTTGTGAAAACTGTTGTTAAGTTTGTTTGTTTTATGTTGCCTGTATAAGGTTGGACATATTGGTTTTATACCCGTTTTTTGTTGTGAAGTTGAGTAGCAAGAAGTGCGTGTTAACGGTTTTGATGTAGTAATGTAACAAGTGAGAATATTTGGAATTAAGGTTATTAAAGGAAGTAAAGAACATTTTGCGCTGTTATTTCGTATATAAAGAATGAAAACAACAGGTTATGGGCCCAGGGAACGTTGGTTTTGAGACACAAGTGCTGCACACAGACAAAGGAAGGATTCAAGATGGGCGATGAATCGCGCGGCAATATCATGCCGAAGTTGAAAAAAAAATAACTACTATGTATGGTCAAGAAGAGACCATGCAGAATTAGTGGAAAGAAACTGCTGGAATGCTATAGACCCGGGATTTGAAGCAGACAATCTAAATGAAAAGCAGGCAAGAGTTAACAGGAAAGCTATAGCCTTTTAACTGAAGAGTGTAAGTGACGAGTATGTCAAAGACATCGGCGAGATTAGTCGAGCCAAAGAAGCATGGAAAAAGTTGGCTCACATCCATTCCTCACACACCCTCTTCATTCCATTTAGTAGGTTCCTCTATTGCCCGCACCAAGCCTCTGTTCACAAACTGCACTATTATGCTCTGTATCACGTGGCCAATTCCTTCTGCTTCCTCCATCTACTGCATGCCTGGCATATTCAGGTCCCCTGCCATAACAACGCACCGCCTGTCCCTAAGTCAGTCAATCCTGTCCTTTATTACCTCAACTGTATTCCACCCTTGTCCTTGTGGTTTGTATGCTGCCAGTACTGAGACACTCCTACCAATTTCCTCTTTTACTTTAATTGCTACTTCATTACACCGACCGTTTTAATCTAACTCTTACAAACACCACCATCCTCCACTACTCCTAGCCTATACTTCTAAAAATAATAAACTTATCCTGCTTGCAGTAAATTACTATAACGCTTCCTTGTTCAGCCTCGTCTAAACTGTTACAAGACTCCACCCAGTATTCATCACCCTTACCCCAGAAACTTTTTAACATGCCGTACCTACTCCTACAGTTTACTACGACTTTACTTTTATTAAATCCTTCTGATTTATAATCTAACACTGTTTGCCATGCATCTCTCCTCCCCTTACATTCTCCTTCAGTCTGCTCTAACACCATTTCACCTGCCCCTCACTGACTGCTCTCCTGTCCTTCCTGCTTAACCCTAACACTCTCAGGGCAGTGGTTAGAGCACTTGCCTCCCATCAAGTTGATCCAGTTTCAATTCCCGGCGGGGTCAGTCCCTGGATTTTTGCACACGGACATATCATGCAGGACAATACCGCGGGTCGGTGGGTTTTCTCAGGCATTTACCCCGCTCCCTCATTCCAGTGCTGCACCATACTCACCCCCTGTTACCTCTTACCAGCGCAAAGATCCAGATGTTAAGTGCTGACCAAAATCTCTTCACTTCCTAACACTGTCCAAAAGAGTCACTGTCTCCCTGCCCAACATGTTCCCAAAATTCTTTTTCCTGCTTTGTTAAATGCACCCTATCCATCCCTAATCTTTAAACACCTATCCACTTCCTGTTACCTATGAATGCGACCTCCAGATACCTGCACACTCTGCCATGTAGTTCACTTGTTGCCACTGCCTTTGTGTAGTTTACCTGCTGCCAGACCAGCACCCCACTAACCACTATCCAACAAACTCCTCAAGTCCGTTTCACCCTCTTCCATTTTTCCTTACGAGCTAGACTGTTTTCCACCACACGCAGTGCCACCAACGTGACTGTATTGCTATCCTTTATGTTATTTACCCCTTCTCTAAGAGCCCTAATTTTTTACTCCTCTCCACATATGCTTGGGAACCTCTCTTGACGATTCCCTGAAATTCCACCTTCGTAATGAATGAACTACATAAGAACAGGCAGTCAAACTTCTTCCAACAACCTTAACAGCAAAGCCTTCCATGACTGAAGCCTAGTACACATGGTTATCTTTCTTGAACAAGAAGGTGAACACCTAAATGTGAACAAGTAAGTATATCTTAAAAAAAAAAAAAAAAAAAAGCTTTAATGTACAGCCAAACTGTGGATATTAAAGATATAGTTTACTAATGAAAAATGTTTCTATAGAGCTTACAAGTCATCCTAGGTAAAAAAAATTCTTAAGATAAAATTTTCTTTTTTAGGTAGGACTACTTGCAACCACTATGGAAACATTTTTCATAAATAAACTATCTCACTAAAATTAACAGTTTGGCCAGTTCACAATTAGTAGTTATTTTATAGACTTACCGTTCTTTTATTTCCACCTAGCCTAGAGCAAACTGTGCTCAAGAGATAAAAAAAAACTTATTTTGGAATCTTTGTTCTACCGTATGTACAGTATATCAGTTTGTGCTGTACCCTCATGACCCCTGCCATTCCTTGTTTGCAGACGATAGATACCAACATCATAATTGCAAGCAAGTCAGATGCAGAACTCAATCTTTTGGCTAACTACACTTTTGCAGCATTGGATTTGTGGTTTAAAAACAACAAATTGAACCTTAATGCAGATAAAACACATTTCTTACGGTTTTCTACAAAAAACAGTAAATAGACAATCTCGAACATTCTCTGTAATGATGAAGAAATCAATAAATCTGTGAACATAATTCCTAGTAGGTATGTTTTTACATTACGTAATAGGCTATAGTGGGCATATTAAATAGAGACTCAGCATCAATTGTTTGCCATGCATATTTTCATGACATTTGGCATAATGTTCTGGTTAAATTCTAACAACAGGAAAAAAACTTTTCTTGCATGCAGAAAAGAGCCGTAAGAACACTAAACGGCAGAAAACAGTCGGAATTTTGTATGCCCCTGTTTAAAAACTCAAAAATAATTTAACTCTAACTTGTGAATGCCTATCTACTCATTGTTGATATTAATTTCAAAAAACCACCAAAACTTATTCCATAAAAATTAAAATTTTCATCAGCATAATACAAGAAGTAAAAACCTCGTGCATCTACCTCTTGTTAACATGACCTTACAACAAAAGGACCTTCATACACTGCCACAAAACTGTTCAACAAACTTACAAGGCACGTGCAGAACATGTGTTTTTCAAATACTAACATGTACAAAAAACATATAAGGAATAGCCTACCTATCCTAGTCTTTATACTCTGTCAAGGAATATTTATGTAATAATTAATAAATAAGCAAAAATGCATACAATGGCAAAGATAATTTGTTCATTTTTGTGTGTATGATTTTTTTTTATGTGCTGGTGGTGACGAAGAATGTGGATGCGGATTTATAGATGACAAAGTCCTTTTCAGACCAGAAGAACATATTCAATAAAATGACAAAGTCATATTTAGACCAAGAGAACGTGTTCTTATTGAAGTAAAAGATTACGTATTGGCCTATGCATTAGTTCTTGTATAACATTTTCGTATAAATTGTATTTCGTTGACATGATGTGTCAAATATCTTTGTGCAAAAATGTGCACAAAAAGATCTGATGGATGCAATAAACTACTTATGGTCAATAAATTGATAAGTAAATATAAACTTCATTTTAGTTTTGTCTCCCACATTTACCTTAATTTTGTTCTCAGTAGGGTTTACACACTGATACCTAGTTATTCATCCATTCATTTTCTTTTGGTTCCTAATTGGGATAGATGTTGTCCATCTGACATATTTAATAAAGAGCATTAGGTCTTGTATAGCTTCAATTTTTTGTAACAAATTAAATGATGACGGGACTTGATAAATACAAAAATTTTATGTTTGTAGGTATGTGTGTATACAGTATACGTATGTATATCACTACATTTAGAGAAACAACTCAACCCGAATTGAACTAGAAGTTGACTGAAAAATCTAGATTCAAATACCTACCGGTATTTACTTTAAACAACTTCTTACTGGACTGAAGTAGGAGTGGAGTCAGTAACCCAGTCCAGATGGCGAGGTGAAATGGAGTGTAGAATCTAGATTGAAACGTTTACGTTAAACACCCATCGGACTGAATTGGATGAAGAGAACGCTATATTGAATCGTTTCTTTGGTTATGTAAGAGGTTAGCATTGTCCTAGGCTAGCTAAATCAAACTGGATTATGTTATTAAAAATACTAGGAATTGCCAAATAAATTCAAATAATATTCCGATTAACAAATTCAAATCCACTTTCACTTTAGGCTCACTCCATGTTGAATCCAGTCCAAGTTCAGTCCAGTCAAAAATTTTACTATAAAATGCTAGGCCTATATGTGTTCGTATAATATATGCATATGTTTATGTGTCTGACATGTACTATACTCATGCTTACAATTAACATTTTGTACAGTCAAAAATGGATGAAAAATAAACTAAACTATAATAGTGACCTTTACAAACATGTTAAAGTCCTTGGATAATTCAGTAAAAAGTATAAAATACATAATACAATAACTAACTAACTTTAAACATCTGTTAATTTTTTTAAAGGGCGCAAGTAACGAAAATAAATCTTGTTAATATTATATTTTAAAAATTACCAGCAAAATAGTGGTACGTTCCGCCCGGTTCGTAATGTTTCCTCCCTTTCTCAACATCATATACTTTGCCAAAAATGGCCAAGTACAATCCCTTACTCCCAGGTTCCCCATCAAAATTGGAAAGTTCTTCTATGGTGAATAGTTTTTCTGAAACATGTTGCTTCTCCAAACCAAAAATGTCACGGAAGAGTGGTATGTTCAATAAGTGTCTAAACTTTAACTTTATCAAGTTAATCTCCAAATTTTCTTTTAATTCATAAATGTTGTCGAGCCTTATTTGGTAATAATTTACGATGCTGAATAAAAAGACACCAGTAATTGAGGTTAACACAAAATATTGTTTAAGCATTTCGAAGGTAAATAAACAACACGTGCATTGTGCCTGTGCACAAAAAAAATGTACTGTGACTGTCATAGAATAACAACGGAGAATTCGATTGCGCAACTTGTGAGTTGTCAAATGTAGTGAAGTCAATGATCGAACCGGGTTAATTGAAATTTCAGTAATTTTATTATAGCATTAAAATGTTTCATTCCACAAATAATTATCCATTGATCAGAATATTCGCATAAAAGGAATTCGTAGAAGAAACTAAGGCGCTGACATCTCTGCACAAAAGTTCACGCTTTCCACAAAAGAACCATTACTCATGTACAGAAAAAAAAACCCTGCAGAACTGTAATATTTACGATTAATTTCGTGAATAATAGCAGAAATTAGTAGTCGTTATCATAGTTACGATTAATAATAATCTACATTCTACCAACTTGCTAGTGGGGAGGACTATAAACCTTAAAATGATCGTTGGCTATGAATACCATGGAAATTGTAAAGTAAATACACGTAAATTAATAATAATAAATGTACTATTAACGATTAATTTCAGTGAAATATAACTGATATTAATAGCTGCCGCAATATATAAGCCTGCATTATAAACATTCTATAGAGGTAAAGAGATGTAAATATCTTGGAAATCGTGGAGTTAAAGAACACAAAATATAACTAATAAGTACACAAAAAGTATTTTATACACAATAACACACACAGTTTAAACTCATTCTAGCACCAATTGAAAGTGTTGAAAATAGTTACTGAAGTAAATTCATAATATTAGCACATTGCACTAATGTATACTCCATTTCATATAGGTTTGGAGAAATCTGACAGCAACTTATTGGCAATCATTTGTAATATTTTGTTATTTTTGTTACTACACAAGACAACCATTGCAGCACAAATGCTTAAATAGACATTTCAGGTTCATTATAGAGCCTTGTGGAAAAATCGCAAAATATTAAAATAATATTGCCCATAAGTTGCTATCAAATTTATCCAAACGTATATGAAACAGAGTAAATTAGTACATACACATTAAATTCACGTTGTATGCATGTTAAATCGATGTTCAACGTCTTTTAATAATGCAATTATTTGAGTGTTATGACACAGCATTGTGGATGATTACAAACCTTATTGTGCATTATAACTGTGTACTGCAAACCACTCCTATATACTTACCTCATCAACTGTTGCTAGTGTTGTTACCAGTAATATAGTTAATAATGCAATTATTTAAGGTGTTATGACATAGTATTTTGGATGATTACAAACCTTAATGTGCAATATTACTGGATGTTGCAAACTATTCCAATATCCATACCTTCTTGTAGTGTTGTTGCCACACATCACTAAGTTAATAATACAAATATTTAAAGTGATATGACTTAGTATTTTAGACAGGTACTAACCATACTTTGTAATAGTACTGTATAAGCACTTGTTATGTGTATCAAATTTTAATTTGTAATATGACTTTACAGAAAAGAAAATGTAAAAAAATCTTTTTTTTTTTTTCATGTAAACAGTACTGTCCATCCAAGATTTAACTTCTTTGTGTTACATAAAGCTCCACTTAGAGCTAATCTTTTCAAAGAGTATTATTGTTACTTTGTATCACGTATGTTACATCTTGTTTCCAAATAAATAATTTTAAAAAAACATATACTAAGAGTCGTAATTTTTTGTAATAAAAGATACGTACTTACTTAACTCGATAGCGGATAAAAATTCTTCGCCAAAATCAGTCAATTGTGCATTCGTTCCCCTTTCATCACAGTACCATGGTCAATAATTCTCCACATAAGTTGTATGCAAAACGCATACGCTGGTGTGTCCCAATCAGATAAATTTAAGTAATGCCTACTATACATGAAAGCTGCAAATTCTAAAACGTCAATAATGTACAGATGGCGCCTAGTTTAGAAGCACGTGTCGACGACTCGGTAAAAAATAGGTTTTTACAGAATATTAAGTGTGGATCTTGCAATAAAGTAGTGAGAAATGGAATAATTTGTGATGGATGCGACTTGTGGCATCACTTCAATAAATGTAGTGACATAAAACAAGGTGATGAAGTGGAAGACGATTGGTTCTGTAATAAGTGTAAACTGTGTCTTGAAAATGGCGATGTAGGTATGAACGAAGGTAATAGTAAAGTAGATGTTCAGCATGAGTCGTCTAGAAGTAATCTTTTAAAATCACTTTATCAAGAGCTAGACTCACTTAAAGAAATTATCAAGATTCTCAGAGACGACTTGAAACTGGAAAGACAGAAAAGACAACAGCAACAGCCTTCCCATTCCAGTGAAAAAGGGTGGTCATTAGTGTCGGGAAATTATCATGCCAACGCAAACACAACAAAAAATAGAACTACAGATATTCCCCTTGGAAACTATTTCTCAATTTTGAGTGACATGAGCAACG
>PNEQ01061344.1:0-15388 GCA_003012365.1 Medauroidea extradentata | reverse complement strand
TAGTAACATTAAGATAATTTTATGTATAATGATTTTAGTTTTTAAGAGTGATAATTGCCCGCCGGTCTGGCGACAATAGAGCAGATGATGCGTGAGCCTTACCACATGCTGTGCGAGAAGGGGGGCGCCCTACCTCCCCCTGTCTCCTTGCCTTACAATCCTCTCTCTTTCTCTCTCGCCTACACATTTCTTCTCCTTTTTCCCCTCCCTCAACAGACCCCGTGTAACTTACGTAATTTGAACTAGAATTATATTAATTGAAGATAGCAAGTAGTAATTAGGCTAAGTGTTTTATTTGTAATTGCTGTGAGAATGTGCTCATGTTTGATTTGATTTTAAATAAATACGGAGCTTCCACAAGGGACCCACGCAATGTTCGGGCCAGGTCTTCGCTCTGATTGGTCGAGGGAACCTACCCGCCCCCATGAGTCCGGTGGGGCGGGAAGGGGACGCCGCCCAGGAGAGAAAAGATGCGAGACGCGGGGCACTAAGAATGAAGTCTTAAGACGAGCCGGGTGTGTGTGAACTCGGGAGGACAGGTGTCGGGATCTTCGTCGTCGGGTTTGTAAGGACGGTGGACAGCGAGCTCGGGGTCACCGGTGTGTGGACTTTTCGGGTGATCGCGGCCGGTACCTGCAACATAATTAACGTCGTGACCGATCAAAAGCCGCCGGAGGAAGCGCCTATTATTTTCGTCGAAAGAAACTTTAAGTATCTACCTCTCGTGACGCAACCCGCAGTGCGTGAGTCCCTTAGGCCGATTTAAAAAGAAACTCCTTTGTTATTTTATTTCAATTAAAGCTAGCCGGGCATACTACAACATTACTAAATACGAACCCAATCATCCAACATTAATCACGTAAGAGACAGAGCAGCGACACCTCTTATCATAGCCAAACGCGGGTCGCGAACGAGCCACCATCAACAAAATCGTCGCAAAGTGAACACTATATATGCAGGTACAGACAAGTACATCTCTTAGATGTTAGATAACGGCTGAAATGTAAAATACGAATACGTCGAAATAAGATTTACTTATACAAGTGAGTGCCTATGTCACTTCAGTACTTGTGCTCCATTTATAACAGTAACGTTGTAATGGATAGCCACGTATATTATTTGTAAAATAAGTAGTTAGTAGCTAGCTACATGCATACACGGCCCAGTCTATGTAGAAACCTGTTATGGTATTACTGTATAGTTGTTGCTACTCTTACAGTGGCCCTCAATAAATGTTTTTTTTATTGAAGTAAGCTTAGAACATTTGTGTGAACTATTGTTCAATTCAACGTCTACAGAGACTAAACTAGGATAAATATACCAAGCATTTATTAGTAGTACCTGAGTTTTCACTCGGCTCTCTTGTGACATAACAGCTGTGACGGCGCTAGTTTTACTAGGTTACTTATAGTTCTGCCCTCAGAGTAGTTAGCGACGGGCGACGAGGAGAGACACACACACAGAGAGAGACAGAGAGAGGACACAGGTAGATCGGGAACAATGGTAAGCAATGACTCGTCTGTGAGGTAGACGTACTCTAGATGCTGCACTACACTCACACAACATGAAGTCAAACTGAAAATAACATAGCTAGGCGTATCTTTACTTTACTGTGAAAGTAACAATACTTAACAATGTATGGATACATATTATAAAATATAATCACATGTTGCCGCCTCCTGACAGTGTCGCAGTGTGCATGAAAGAAGGCCGGGGTGAAGGTTGTTCGACTAGCGAGACAGGTCCGAAGAATGAATGAGATGAGCGTGGAGTGGCGACGGAATGAAAGAGGCGGGGAAAACGGGAGTCCCCCGAGATAACCCACCGGCCAACGACAACGTGCCACGTTTATGACATGCGGATATCCGGGGACCAACCCCGCCTTGGTGAGAGGCGAGAGGTCTGACCCTTATGACACTATACTGTACATTGTAGATATATGACTTATATCTACTGTATAATTATATGGGTACATGTATGTAATTTTGCAAACTAAAGGTGGCACCACTTCCATTTAATGTAATGAATAATTCACCTGTCCCAGCAGTTTGTGTGTAATGTGTTCAGATACAGTGCGAGGGTACAGAAGGCGTGTTCGAAACGGCCAATTTGGGAATTTAGGGTTTAGAGTTTAGGAATTTAGGGTGTATGGTTTCGAACGTCAAACATCAGCGCTGCATGGGGCAAAGTCGAAAACTAGAGGTTTGATGCGATTTCGGTGTTGTTTTGTTACTTCCCTCGTATCCAGGTTTACAGAAAGTCACTTCTTAGCCCGGGTAGAGTGAAATTTTTAACTCGTTACGTTTATAAAATGATCCGAGGACGAAAGTTTGGCTCATAAAGTGAACCTAGCTATTTTATTGCATTTATTTGTCACAACATAACTAATTTGCAGTCGTGTAGCAAATATTTGGTGAACAGACAGTCTTGCTAACTGTAGCAGGTTAGTTTTTCTGAACATAGTTTAAAAATAAATAATGTCTATAATTCTTTATCGCAACGACTTTTTTTTTTGTTAGGCTCTCCTTTCAACAAAAAAAAATGTAATTAAAATGTATGCCAGCAATGTATTTTATTATAAAATACGAACATTATTTTTACTACAAACATGTGTTATATTTGATTACACACAAAATAAAATAAAATGGCGATGTTTTGTTCTTTCGTTGTATAATGCTTGTCGTAGATAGTTATTATCAGTTTCAGTTGTAATACGAAATTGTAATACTTAAATAAACACCAGCAGCCGACTTTACGGATCTACTTGTGCTACTGTACCTCAGTAAATGTCAACCCTAAGTGGCCACATTTGTAAGCCCTGTAATTGGTCGCGTGTGGCAGTCTTCTAGCGGACTGGAACACGACACGGCTACAGAGTATGTAATACAAGATGTGGGCGTGTGACTGGAGCTATAGAAGCCAGCCAGTCGCCTCGAGGGTAGGGATATTTCCGGCTCTAGCTCGACCAACCACAGTTCACCCCCCTGGTAGTGTTAGAAGCTAGACATAGAGCGTGTGTGTTTATCTTCTCTGCAGCTCGCCCCACCAGACTCTATGTTTGGACTTGCTTGCTTCTGGTCGACCGACAGTTGAGTAAATATTCAAACGAGAAGTAAAAATGTTTGCGTTCTCGAATACACATCGTTTCACAGTCAATGTAAACTTGTATAATGCACGGATTTGGAAATTTTTATTTAAATTCCGAGTACAAACATTTTTACGTTCACTCCATTTTCAGCCTCGTAAGAAATGTAACAGTAATATTTATTTTTTACTTTTGATTGCGTAATGTAGTGACTTTGACGTCGAGGTTATTGGAATGCAACATAGCGACAGTGACGTCATCAGCAAACCTTACAAGCATATCTCCCCGGATTGTTCTAGAACAGACATGGAATATATACTGTGGAATATTCATGCCCTACATTACAGCAACTACAGTCGCACTGGACAATTCCAGGAGACTTATTACTGCAGTATAACAAGCACCTGTAGTAATTAATAACCTGTGTGCACGTTCTCTCATGTACAGAGATAAACGTATAATAATACTGCGTTGTAGTATTTTGAGAACTGTGGCAGGACTGCAAGGGGCGGGGCACCCAGTGTAGTCTAGTTGAACGACAGCACTGCGTCTCACATCTGCTGACATCAACGTTGTTGAACCCCCCCCCCCTTCCTCCTCGGACCGTGAACTTCTAGCCACTGCGTCGAAGAAGCCGTAATAATTCATGAGCCAGTCCCCGCAGAAAACAGCAAACAGCTGTAGTGGCAGGAAGTTGTCCTTGAACCTACTGCATCCTTCATGTACTACTTGTGTAGCAATCATTGTAACATACTGTATTCACAACTATGTCACTGGCACCATACTATCCCTTCAGCACTCGCAGTATGATGTCCTCTCCCAGTACGTGGTGAAACTCGCCTTAGTGTGTTACAAGGACCACATGTTGACTGTCCCTCAGCCAAGTAGTGCCAGTGATAATGTATTCTTCCGCCACTGAAGCCATGCTGTCTATTTTACGACATTTACCACGCAATACCACATACACTCCTGTACTTCGACGACACTTAACATTCCTGAAGTCACACCTACATTAACATTTTTTTTCTTTTTTTAGCGTTTTATTAATGTGGTTAAAAATGTCAAATGATTTACTTATATAATAAAAATAGCTGCTAACTCTATATGACATTAAATTACGTAGATCTATTTGAAAATCTCAGTGTATTTTTTACTGGTATGGTGGTTGACATGATAATGACTGAAAATCACTTATAAAAAATTATAAATTGGTGGCGTGCTCAATGGGTGTCACTACCCATTAAAATTTTTTTTTCAGGTTGTTGAATCAGAGAAAGGGATGGGGAGAAATGTCGCAGATAACCGTGGATACTTTATTTTTAATTCTGCGGGTACTTGATTTATCTAAGCTGGTTTTCGTAAAATGTGTAACTTTCAACTGACAGGCATACTGCCTTTTATTAAACTTCGTCTTTAGAACTTCTATACTGGTAATGCTTTTTTTTAACTACCTTAACACAATACACGTCATTAACCATGCAGAGAATTCTTCGTGCCAAAAGTAAACATCATTATTACAATATTACGTTTCAAGTAACAGGCATTGAAATACTAGAAAATAACAGCTTTACAAGGTAGCTTCATTAATCCAAGAACATTACGCATACATAATTAAATGATTCCCTTATGAATAATTATATCACTGTAGGTGAAATATGACTATGTTTACGTTAACTCTTGTGAACATATACGCATAACAGCGGTCATGGAAATATACAACTTGAATCATTAGTAATAAAACGTACGTGTGAAGCTAACTTCAAAGTGACAGTGTAGACCATAAGAGGACAACCAGCGTTATTGGGGGCACATGTGTTCATTATCTTCGGCCTCGGGTGTGTCCAACAAGCTTGAAGAACTGCAATGATAAGCGGCAAGGCGAAATGACCCGAGACGAGCCGAAGTGGTCCGTCGTGCTAAGGATACCTCTACTATAGGTCACAAAGTCTATGATAAAAGCTTGGCACAGGGACAATTTGTGTCGCTTGAAGAGCTGATATCGCTGATGTGTAAACTGACCAATGACAAAGTTTCGATAGTATAAAGTTACATAAGTCGATAACTTAAAACCGAAATTTGTCTGTTTTTCACTTCAAAATTAAACTCAATGACTTCTCTCTTTGCAAGCCTAGTAAAAATTAAATGTTACTACAGTCTCGTATTTTATTATGGCCGTTAACGATATTAGCGCAACTAGTGGTGAAACATTTCCGAGAGCAAAACTTCCCCATGAAAAACACATTTCCTTTCTAGTCTACAGTAGAATCAACCTTAGTCAAGCTTTGTTCACATTCAGAACACTGGACGTTGTTAGCGATCAAGTCTTGTTGCATCTATAAATATATGCAATAATTTGAACACATTTGAGACAATTGATGGTGCCGAAGTGTTTGGCGCCCGGCTCGTGGATGTAAGATGGAGTTCAACAACATAGTAACAGCGTGGACGTGGAGAACTCCGGTGGGTGCTGGGTGCCTTGCCCAGCCTTCCCTCCACCCCGCCATGACACAACCTGCAATGTGGTGTGATGCGAATATATAGCTTCTCTCACTCAAGTCTATCTCCACCTCCTCGTGGCTAGGGTTGGTAACACTGTTCTTGCACTGCGGATAACGAAGTGAGGGCGAAGACCGGGCAAGTGGTGGCACAAGGGGTAGATCCTCGGCGGGGTTCTCTTAGACTAGTTTCCAGAAGCTCCAGTCTGCTGAGGCGCGCACAAGTGTTCTGTGTAGCTGATCTCTAGCAACGTTGACCTAGAGAAGGACTTCTGGAGCCTGGAGAGTGGATGCTTGCTAGGGTGCATGGAGTATCGCAGGTACTCAGAGGATCAGTGTGAAGCCACAATCTTGAGCTGAGTGGATCATGGGTTGGACTCTGAGTGGTGTGGTTGTGAGCTCCTGGTTGAGAGGAGACACGTGAGTCCTGGTCTGGTACACCTAGTTAGGACTCGTCCACGATAGAGGTATCCAACCTCGGCCTCAGCAAGATTGTTCTCCGCAGTAACAGAGTGTGTATGTGCTACCTGCCACCGAGATTGTAAGGAGCGTTATCTCCCTCTGTCAGTGGCATTCTACTCCCTGTCAGCTTTATGCTTGGCTGCACGGCTGTGGTGAGGACTGATGACCCTCCCAGCATGAAGGACAGCAATGTGTCTTCTGGTACAGGAGGGCAATACTGCCTTACACCTGCTGCAGAGATGTCGAACACGCGATACATTCACATCAATACAAATATCCTGTACAAGAGTAAGTAAGTAAATAAACTTTGGCCTTAGAGTTGTTAAAATATTCTACTTAACAATGACCTTTCTCCAGAACAAAACGCGTATTTTTTTAAATGCAAATACTGAAATATACAAACAAAAAATTGGAAATTATTACAAAAAAAATTATTTTGCAAAAGTAAATCATTCAAATAACTTAGCAGCAATCAATTTGTATGAACCAACTGTTATTTTTGTAACTCAGATATGGATATAAAAATAATGGAATAACATTTTTAAATGTACTTAACGATATCTTTCAGGAATTGGCGAAAACGAGGTGTGCCGTCAGAGTTTGGTGAAGTATGCTGCACTGAATGTTGCTGTAATTACATTTACTAAGCACTTATTTTCACAGAGACAGTACCAGTACTTCAAAACTCTTAACAAGGAAATAGTTTCACATGCGAATAGGCTCGTACCTGGTTAAGCTGAATACGTTTTTCTTCCAACATTTCCCTATTTCACAGAGACTGTACCATTTACCTATTGTTTATTAGACGTTCTCGCAGTCCTACTCGCCCAAGTTACAATGGCACGACTAGCAGGCCTACATTCTCCTGCAGCCCTTTGACGACACCCTATGTATTCTGTCATAGCCAGACCCCAAGGTCACACACACACACACACACACACGCCAGCTCTCACACCCTCGCATACACATATACTACACACACACACACACACATACATATATATATATATATATATATATATATATATATATATATATATATATAGAGAGAGAGAGAGAGAGAGAAAGAGTGTGTTGAATTATGTCCCTGACAACTCATTCCTACATTCCGAGCCTGGTTATTATTATGACTCAACAGTGTTGTTTGAATAAAAACTTGTTGCCGACATTTATTGAGGCAAATTTCGGGGTGAAATGGTTAACCTCCAAGTAAAATATAACAGACTTTTTTATAAAGTAATTTTTTAAAGTGGGTTGAGAAGTGAGTCAGGTTTGACACGAATATGTTTATACGTATAACAGAAGCAAGATAGGGACATTGTAAAGAAACAAGTGTAGCTTGTATACCGACACAACAATTGGAGGGAATTAGTAAGAGAAGACAGAAGCCAGTTGATTACCTTGCACTGAGATGCGACGAGGCATGCGTTAAGAGAGCTAGGGTCGACCTTACTATCATCATCATGCCTCTCATAGTCTGATAGCACACTCTGCAACAATGTGTGATTATTGTACATGTCGGCACACAAAGGACGGACCTGCAGATGTCAGGGTCGGACAACGAAAGCCACGTGACAGTTGAACCACACAATTACTGACCAGGAAGCACAACTGTAGTAAGGTACTGAAACAAACTTCGGAAAGTTGGTAGCCCTACTGATACATGTATACGTGCACATATTGTCTGACACACTGCCAGTAACTCGCAGAAGAAATACTGATCACTTCATGGAAGCAGCAGCCAAGTATTATCTTTCCTTACATTTATTGTAAAGGAGCTCAACTATTGAGGTCTTATTTGACGAGAATGTAGCTAACACACTTACAATATAATATTTGATCAAGCAACGAATAGTACGTTTTGTAAAGTAATAGCTTTCACCCGCAACTTCGTTCACGTGGTTATCAAATTTTGGAAATTCTAAATGCTACGAAATTATATTAAGGATCACTAACGACCTTTTTGGAACATTTTGGACATTCGCAAGCGCCTAAGATGGTGGTTGAAAGGGCGGTGTTTTATCAGGGTAGCCATCTACACGCACATAGCTAGCACGACTGTACAGTCTTCACACACACACACACACACACACACATCCAGACAGAACGAGGCAGGAGAGTGTAGTGTATGGAAGTGTAGTCACTGCAGCACGAGTGTCGATACTTGGAGCTGTGATTGATCGCTTGCAATTATCCGCCGCTCAGATGGACCAGTTGTGTGTTTTGCTGAGCCTCCCTCATCAATCACGTGACACGGAAGTCTGCCGAGCGCATATCAAAGAGCAGGTGAAAATACGCGAAAATTCGAAAATTCAAAGTTTCTTCGTAGGAGCGTAGACTTGAAGCAGGAACCTTGACGGGCTAAGATAACTGTACGTGATTAGGAATAAAGTAAACACTCAAAATAGCCCTGATTATTTTCTATTTTCTGCCAGTTTATATATTTCCTCCAAACGTAAACATAAATATTGCTACGTGCTTCTATTCACATATGGTCGTGCAATGTTTACATGTACAGTGTACTGCTCCGATAAATGTTACCTACAATATATACTCATGAAATGCACAGGGGCTGAATATAAGATATAATCAAAAGTAATCTTAGTTATAAATACCTGCGAGTTAAAGTCTTATAATACTGGTTTCTGTCTATCGACTAACTGATACAACACTCACAATTACCGTTTCGAATCTCGTAAGTGCGGCCATAGTTTATTTGAATTTGTAACTCAAAACCGCCACTAAAAACACACATGACACACGCAATTCAAGAATTCAAAATTCGTTCAGTTCTACTGCCACGAACAACGACGACGCACTTAACAGAAATAATAAATAATGTATTTTCTTAATATGTGAAATAAGGAGTATGTTGTTTCTAGGCTGGCAAACGTAAAACATAATTTACAGAATACCGATGGCTTTGTATCATTTGGCAATGATATTCAGTCATTTCCGTTACTTTTAAGTGTGTTTACACGCACAACGGACAAACATGTAAATGATGCAACTTGGCGAAGCGGCGGAAACAGGGAGAACCTAACTCTGATGCCACCTGTCGGTGGATTTTTGAACTGTCTGAAGCGCGGAGCCAGCGGTTAACGTGCAAGATGATCTGAGGCCGGTGGTAGTCTCACATTCTTCTGGCGCCAATTGAGTCTAATTGTACTGTCAGTAGAAATGTCATTAAGCTCAGAAATAAATATTTTTAAGTATATTAAATACAGAGAGGTCGATTTCATCATATCTTTCACTAATGAACTCAAATTGGAAAATACACGGAACTACTTGCGATGAATCGCTACCAACCATACAAGCAGTAAAGTAACAATTATTAATGTTGACTAATATGCAGTAACGGCTAGTGAATTTTTTTTCCAAAAGTTAAATCTTTAGTGCTACTCTATCCAGAATGACCTATACTTAATGTGCTACACTTAAAGGTCGGTTTACGATGCAAACATGTACGCAATAACCGTAACCGTATTAACATGAACGAGTATAAGAACGAAGACACGCGGTTTACGATGGCCTTGTGCGTCCATGTAGTCTGTGTTAGAAAATGGCCGCTTGTGTCAGCTGTTCGTTATTTTGTTTCGGTTGGGCCGCTATAATTTTGTGTTTCTTATTGATCTGACGTATTTGGTGTCATAATTGTTAAATATGGTAAATTTCCTACGTTTATCGTATTTGCTGTGTTACTTTATTTTTTCTCCTTAAGGCATAGTTAAATATGTGACGTGTTTTCTTATTCCAAACCTGTTTTGCCGAACTGCCTTGGAAATGTTTTAAAGCAAATTATTCCCTAAGGCATTCCTTGTAAATATGCGTTGTATGGCAACTAAAACAATAAAGGTATAAGACTTGCGTATTACCATATCCTCCTAACCTAACTTGTAAGTATTGCTCAAAAACTGCACAAACGAAGAATTTCATGACAGCACGCTAGCTGCTATGTTATTACCGTATTTATATTTTAAGTAAAAAATACTCTGCAACAAGTATGACATAGTTCATCTGCGTCAGTATAGGGTTAATTTGCATCATACAAATAAACATAATTTTAGTATGTATTAACTTATTGTAAACGTATAAGAATGTATATAGGTAGGCAAATTATCACGTTAAAATTCAAAGATATAGCTCAATATGTCTTCGCACAACAGCACAAATAAGTACAACCGCTTTTTGATGGTGTAAAGTAGGCCTAACCTAACTGCATGGTTATGTTACATCAAAAAAGTTTCGTTAGTTGGCCTACCTTCTTCGATAATTTCATTTACCAAGAATATTATTTTCCATCGTACTGTTAGCCTAAGGCAGTTAAAACGATTTGGCGATAAATTTTACAGAATTTGAAAACCGAAGGCATAGGCTACAATAAATGCGTGAATATTTTACGCCACGTATATTCAAATACACGCGTGCAAGACGTGCAGACTGGAGGACGCAACAAGCGCATCTCAACTTGAAAATAACATGTATTTTTCAAAACACGTATAAAAATGTCAATTCACTTGTTATTGTATATATATATATATATATATATATATATATATATATATATCGGTTGGTAAGCAACGAAGGCAGACGTGACGTTGAGCGGAAGTATTCTTGTATACTGCGTTCCTATTGGCTGATCCCTTACGCTTTACGGCAGGAAATGAAATATAACCATTTCATACACGTCGTTACGTCAACGACGTAATTCTACACGGTACGTATGCGTCACCATAAACTGTGTCGTAAGAAAACCCAGCTTTCATTTCCTTACGCTTACGTTTGCTACGCACATGTTTGCATCGTAAACTGACCTTAACTCGCTTTTTAAATGAATAAACATGCTGTAAATCTAAATAAAAAAAACTGGAACATGTATGCCCCATGACCATGCCTCATTCTACAAGGGATTCTTTGAAGGTAAAAGTGATAAGCAACAGTAAGCATTGTAACAGTATTTGTAATGTGAGTAGATAGAAAATGTATGTTCTAGCGCAAACAACCTTTTTCGTGCTCAAAAAGGACACCTCAAATAATCCTCTAAAATTATCGAAATATTGAGGCAGTTTATTTACAATTCATTACCAAGAAATTGTTACAAAATCACAATAAAAACAAGATAAAAAAGTGCTGTTAAAATTTCCGGAGTGCAAATGACTACTTTAAATAAAAACATATATATATATATAAAGTTACTTAAAATTAAATATTTTAAAAAATTCTAACGAATTTTTTCTTAACAAATACAGGTAAAAAACTTGGGAAAAATTGGAATAAGAAAAAGATATTACGAGAACGTGTTCTCTTGCAAAATTGTTAAATCACATTCTGAACTTCGAAAAAATAAAAACAATAAATACAGTACTGCCTATATATGTTTCCCTTGTAAAACGAGTGAAAATGCTAAATATCTGTAAAAAAAAATACTTTGTGAATTATGTGGAAAAAAATAGCAAAAGCAGGTACGAAAAATTCATAAAAAAAAAAAACATAATACTGTTTATGAACCAGAAGTTACTACTAGAAAATGTTCTGGTTGTAAAATTTTTAAACTTCATTCTAAATGTTCAAAAAATAAAGGTATGACATATGGTACATGTTGTTACTGTTATTCTTGTAAAAAATAATGTTAAATTTTTGAAAAAAAAAAAATACATTGTGAATTATGTGGTAAATATATAACAAAAGCAGCTTTGAAAAAAAAACATTTACAATTACCGCTACACAAAGATTTAAAAGAAAACAAACTTATTGTTAATAACCAATTAAATGTTTTAGTATTTCTATTTTTTAAAAACCTTTTTTTTCTCATAAATGGAAGCAAATCAAAATGGTGAAACCACAAATTAAACAAGACAAAGAAATAAAATATTTTTTCTGAAAATGTATGGAATGTATTTAAATTTTAAATTGTATTTTTAAAAGAGTAAATAAAAAACATCACGAAACACAAGTTAAATGCAATGTTTGTGAAAAATATTACAAACCATCTCGTGAAGAAAAACATATAGCAACTAAAAAACATAAAGATAATATTAAATTTAAATGTGAACAGTGTAACATTGATTATAAAATAAAGAATAAAAAGGTAATGAAAAAAATAGAATTCATAAAAGTCTTCCACCATTAGTTAAAAATAATGCAAAAAAGAATAAAAAATGAATTAACAAATAAATAAAAAGTTAAGCAAAAATTAATGTAAAAAAAATTATATTAAAATGTGAAATTATTGGAATAGAATATGAAATATTATATAAAAAATCACGAGCGAGGTAAAACCATATAGAAACAAGAGAAAAAAAAAGTTAAAATTGAAGGATTTTCTGATGAGTTATTCAGTTGTTTTGAGTCAAAATAAGTACAAAATATTACTGAGAGCACAGCTCCACGCTTTTAGTTAACCCTAAGCCACGGTCGTAGAAGAACAGGTCTGGACACTCGCCTATCTACCAATGTATTTTGCTTGACTCCCTTGTTGTTTGGTTGTAGTTCGTCAAGTTACCGAGAATGTCGTACTTTTTGGCGCTGTAATTCGGGCGGTCGGACTAACTCCGCTCACTTTTTTCCATTGTTAACATTATAAAGTAAATAAAGACTTTTTGGAGCCACGATTTAAAATTGTGAGTGAAAGAAGTATTTCATTAATTGATATCCGCGAACTCAATAATCGTAATAATGAGACAGGAATCATTAAGAGGAATAATAATTGCTGAAGCCAACACTACAAATTTCTTTTAAACAAACTATCAGAAACTATGTAAACAAATTATGTATTTTAGTACCACGGAAGTCTCCCATAGTCAACAAATAGTAGCAAAGAGACAGTAACCATGAGCTGAAAACTAGCATCACTATTGTGTACGTTCACTTCCTTAAATATTGACATCACAGAGATTCGTTAACCCAGCGGCTCCACAGAAACATAACGAAAGACGCTCTGCTAAAGGGTTTGTACTGACTATTTACGGTACGTGTTTCGTTATCACTCGGTACATATCGCAACGTCCCGGACGAGTTGGTACTCAAGGCACAGGTGAATGCTGGGATGTTCCCAACTGTAGTTCTTCCAAGCTGATGTTTCACTGTGTCTAACGACTCGCTGTCGACGATACAGTCAGTCCTACCAACCACTTGTGCTTTGTCTTGGCACAGTTTCAGCCATTATGTCATACCATTGTGACTAATTTGTTCACTTCTCTCACTGACCACACTTTTACAATCGTATTGCAATTAAAACGGCACATACTCCCGAACTGACATGGCCCTGACACATTCGTCCTTTTATTTATACAATGTTCATTAATTTCAAAGTAACACTTGTAATTGTAGTAAAGTGGGCCACTAGATGAACTAACTACTGTCGACTGGGGTTACTTGGGACTGCAGGAAAACTTGGGACACTTTTTCTGGAACTTTTATTTTACACACAGCAGCCGAAAGAGTAAGTAGAAATACAAGGAACCGTTATCGGATATATCTTACTTGAATAGTTAGCATGATTTCTTCATTCAGGGCTACACCATATGAAATAAAAATTCCTTTAAAAATGTCCCAAGTTTTCCTGCAGTCCCAAGTAACCCCAGTTGACGGTACCCTCCTAACTCTACACGTCACGCTCCTGGATGTGGCAAACAAAGTGTATGTTGCCACTGAACTAGAGGATTTCCCACAAGACTCCTGCTTCCTTCTACATTACACCATTGTTTCACTCTGCTCTTGTATCATTCTGACAAGCGCACAAGATAACAGTAAACCACGAGCACTTTAGAGATAATTGAACCTGGTGCATGAGCTGTTGCTGTTGCATCGTACGAAAATCACTTTTTCATGTGGAATTATTTAACATGTTTCCAATGAGATTTTCTCGGAAAAGAAGACACACTTTAAAATATGTCCCTGTCATTTTAAAAATACCGTCTGCTTATTGAAAAAATTACTACCGAGCCCTGCAGAAGTGGTAAAATGGAATTTTCCGTATTGCTGTGTCTGGGAAAATATATGCAGCAATCGTAAAACACAATTAAACAAATCTGCATTACACTTTAACACATACTATCCACAAATAAAATAACAGGGCCATCACTTAAATCCCAGCTTGGCAACACTTTATACGTTAACACCGCACGATAATATAATAGTACTGTGTGTTTAACAGTGGGGAGGTGTTCGACGCACATGTTAGAGTCAACGTTTGCCTTCCCCATCTCCTTGCCTCAAACAAAGAAAGCTAAGGTCCAAGTAACTTTTTAACAGCAAGTCCCGAGCACTGGTGACACGTGGGGACTGTGGATCAACAGAATGCAAGGGCGGGTCACATGGGAACACTCCGAGAAAATCCACCGGCCACTTGTTAAAAGTATTGGCACGACCTCGCAAGAAACTGAGCCTAGATATTCTTGAGGGGGGTGAGACATCCCTGTCAACGATTCAGGTTATCGAAGAAGCAAACTGTAGGAATAATTGCAAGCTGACACGAGACTACTATCTATGTACTGAAGCAACCACGTAACCAAGTCTAGTTTAAATACTTGCACAATTAATGTCACCATTTCTGAACGATATGTCACCTGAACTTGTCAGTAGAAATGACAGTTTCTCCAAAAATTAAGGAAAATATTCCTGGGGTGCATGATAAACATGGGATAAAAAAAGACAAGAAAATCTGTTTAATCAATTCATGTGCGTCACTAATTATTATGTTGCCTGTTAATAAACATATGCAAGGCTATTATAAGGAATTTTGAAAATACTTCTTTTAGGTGCGGACATTACGTGATGAATGAAATTAGGCGAGTAAATGTGGTAGACCTATACCGTAAACAAATTACAATTATGATAATTATATTTATGTTAAATGTTAATTCCAAGAAGCGGCAAATAGTTATAAAAATACACATCTGTTACAATAAATAACGTCTAATTATCCCCGAGGCATTGGGAATACGACAAAAGTAAAGAAAACTAAGAGAAAACACAAATAAGTCCCTTAAGTTTCAAACTTGGTTGCAGAAATCTGTGTTGTGTTACATGGAAACTGTCGATGCTACAGTCTTTGTAAATGTAATTGCAAGTAGCTGAAGGCATGTACTCACATCATTGAGCAGCTCCCGACGCAGCTCTGACTCGTCGAGCTCAGAGTTGTCTGGCTCTGGCGAGGGTTGTGACTGCATAGCGCGGCGTGGTTCCTCAGACAGAGGCGCCCACGTCAGCCTCATGTCGCCGCTACAACCCTGCCTACAACACACACATATATACTGTATATATACCAGCCTAGGTACTATATATGTAGTCACACTACACACATTGCTGCAACTCAGAGTTGTTAGGTTCTGGCGAGGGTTGTGAC
>PNEQ01061343.1:0-41143 GCA_003012365.1 Medauroidea extradentata | reverse complement strand
GATATCAATAGTTGATTGGAAACACATTTAACGTCTTTTCAGCCCCTTAAAAGTTGAACTTCGAAAAATCCTTAAATTGGCTAATATGCATTTTTACGAGTGTCCTATTAAAGTAAAAATCACGATGATAGGCCGTCGGGTTCGAGCTCTATCGACGTTTCTTCGGAAACACATTTCACCCCTTTTCACCCCCTTAGAGATCGAATTTCGAAAAATCCCTTCTTAGTGCTCGCCTACGACCTGAAGGGAACCCCCACAAAAAATTTCACGATTCTAGGTCCAGTGGTTTGGGCTGCAGTTTGATATGTCAGTCAGTCAGTCAGTCAATCAGTCACCTTTCATTTTTATATGTATAGATTTACTTCTCTCATTATTCTTTTCTCAATGAGTTATAATGTTCTGTTGTCTTTGATTTTTATTTATTTTTTTTTTTCAGTGTTTAAGTGTAAGACAAGGTGGTTACACCATAACTTCACCACTGTAAAAATAAGTCGCAAATAAAATAAAATAAAATAAAAATAATTTTGCGCGATGCTTTTCTCTGCTGTCCAATTAAAGTAATGCAAGCCATAAGGTTGAATATTTAGGCATAATCTCTCACAATGGTCGACTGTCAAAAAACGTTCATCACTTTCTTAAAATGTGTAAAACATTTTTCGAACATGTAAAATAGTCGAAATAATGTAAGTGAATTAACATGACTTATATGTGGTTTCATCCCCGGTTTAACTAGCTAGGAACAAATGATACCACGAATGTGAATGAGCTTTAGTAAATTTGAATATATATTAACTTGATCGATCTCCTAGAATTAAAACTCATAGCAACCCACATAGCATGGATAGCAATCCATAACAGAAGCCCTGAAGCACGATATGCCTAATATTGTACCATTTGTTTGCGTTCCCAATTCAGTCATTCCTTGTTGGATTAGTTTAACCATGCTTCACATTTCCAGCGCTCTGACAATGCATCAGCATTCCGTTCTTGATAGACAAGTTCGTGATGCGTTCACTGAAGGCTGCAGTATTGTACGACAGAAATGTTTATGTCCGACTATAAAGCATTGTTTTTAAACTCCCTTGCAGCGTAAACACATCACGTGCGGTCGCCTTGATTCCTGCTGGCCGTCACAACTGCGGTCTTTGATGTGATTTGCTTTTAATTTTTCAGCTCTCTGCTCGCGACGCATGCATTCCCGGTTACATCATACTTTATTTTATTTTCGAATGCGAGGTGCACGGGGCCGTTCTAAACTCCGGGCCGAGCCGGCTTTGGGAAGAGACCACGGCGCCAGCTTGGGCCTTGTTTTCGCTTTGTGGCGTTCCCGGGCCTCTGTAGTCGAGTTAGCGAGGGGGAAATTTCAAGCCTCCGGCGAAACCCCTGCCACTGCCACAAAGTGCGTTTCGCTTTTGTTCTCCTGCTTGCCTGGCGTCGGGACGCGCGCTGCCGGAAGAGGGGTGGGTTGTCGGAGGGGTTGGGGTGGATGGGAACGTGAAGCGTAGCGTGCATGCGCAGAGGAGATTGAACACCGGACATGCCGCGAAGTTCCCCGCTCGCTTCTCCTCACCCCCCGCTCTCTTTTTCGCCTCGTCAAGCCATCAGAAGCCCTAACGTTTTTAACCGCGGCAAACAAGCGTGTCACGCGTCGCAGAAATGCCGTGTTCCCACTACTGGGAGGTCCGGGTCAGAGTTTTCGCTGCATTTTCTCTCTGGGGTAAAAGGTCCGCAAAAATATCCTTCTACATATTATTCTCGCTGATAGGAAGAAATTGACGCTGGGGTGATCACTGAGACGAGAACCATTACGGAATATTACATAGATGCGCGAAAAGAATGCAATCTTTAACAAGTACGACTAATATTTGGTTGCATTGGTGTATCGGTATTTGAATATTTCTTTTTGCAATGGGGGTGTTTGGCAAACTTGAGTGTTTTATTGGGTGGACATCATTGCTAGCGAATTTTGAGTCGCAGAAAATGAACAGTTGCATAAAAGAGCTAAGCAGAAGAAAATTAGCAGCTAAAATAAAAAAAGAACACAAGCATGGAAGCCAGAAATGGCTGTAGTTAACGGACATAAACATAGTTCCGAAATAGGAATGCAGTAGGTGGAGGCACCTATTACGGCCACTTGAAGACAGTTTTGTACCGGATATTTTATTTTATGCCAGAAATACATTTCTTTTTATTGGTTCGAAAAATTTTTAATTTAAAGTTTAAAGTTTTGTGATTCTTGTCATATAATCTAAAGTATTCTGTACTTAATTCCCACATTAATAAAAAAAAATAATTTTGATTACCTGCTTCGTCACTTTAGGCCATGCAAGCGTTTAGTTATGGCCATAGTATTCTCGCCTTATGACGAACCAAATTATTCTTAAAATTCAGCTACCTAATCCAGGTTTCTTAAGAACAAACCCACCGTAAAGGGGAAATCACTAAAGCAGACATTAATGCAATGTTGTTAAATGAAAACTGTTAGACATAGGTCATTTAAGATAGGCTTAGGTCCTAAATGATAAATATATTAGCCTATATAGGCCTATACCATATTAAGAAATTAAAAACATCTTGACAAGTAGCATAGTTTTCAACAATGTTACCAGGCCTACCTTAATGTTTTTCAACTCTTATGACCTCTCCAGGAAACACGTTTGCCAAAATCTGGCCATCTTCTTTAAGGTTTGGATGTTGTAAATTACAAATAAGGTTCACAATGTTTATTTTTGGTATGTTATTCTCAATGATTAAGAATTGTGTTTTATCTTGATTCTACACATTCAGTCAGATACTTGTTTACAATCACAGCCTGTATTTATACTCTTTCACATGAATTTTTTTCCCTGCAAGACAAAATTTCCCAGTTTGTGTAAGATTTTCTGTACCGTTTATTTCTGTGTTATCAGGGTCGTCTAACTTCCCTATGCCTAATTCCACTTCATCTAGGCTGTCCCCACTTTAAACCATTCTTCATCTGAGCTGTTCGATTTAAGTTTGTAAGACTTGAGCGTAGAAGTCTGTGCTTGCTATTTTGTTGTCCCACGTGCAACTTTCACTGTCTTGCAAACTTCTTTCTGTTCCCTATTTATTTCGTGTTTCAGTTTTCAATGCAAATTTTTTCTCTTTCCTTCTCTTTCTTGTCCTCTTCCTTCAGCACCTCAAATGCTAACCACGTGTCACTTGTCACTACCGAAGGTATAGGCCTACTTTCTCTTTTCTTCTTATCTTTAGAATCATAATTATCTGGCCACTTGATCGCATCATTAAAAATTGTTGCATGTGTTTTTGTAGGTGTTATTTAGATGATAAACGGTTTATTTGAGCTTGTTAACTTAGTGTCATTGGATTGGAGGTGTAAGATGCTGATTATTTGTGTCAGTGGAAAGTGAGCTAAGCGTAGCTGTTGTTGAAGTTATGTTTGAATTAATTGTAGAAGAAGTGAGTCCTGAGAATCCATCAAATGGGATAAACTTACTGAAGGAGACAACATGTTTTCCAAAGAAATGTTTGCAGATGATAAGTTACGAATTATAATCTAAAGACTTATCAACTGTTGCAGGAAAATTTCGACGACTAGATCATGACCTTCCATTTGTGCAGCAGAAAGGGGCTTGTTGTAAACATGATTATTTTCCTTGGTAACTCTGAACACAACTCCGTCTAGCTCAGCTTCATGTTCAGTGATATATTTTGAAAATTTAATTGGCTGGTTCATTAGTACATGGTGTCAACTGACAGTCTTCAGAATTTTTTCTCATACAGCAAACAGTACAGTGGAATGTGGGTCTCCTTTCCACTCGTGATTCCTTTTCTTTGATTGCCTAAATTCTTGAAGTAGATCACCAAAAATTTTTGACTCAATGTATTGTAGGTGTTTCATTATTTATTTTTCAACATGTCTTTCTTACTGAGATGTTATCAACTTACTGACAAATCCTCTTCTATATTCCACTTTATCTGCATCAAAAGGATACTAGTGTGTTTAGTCAAACCCATATTTAAGATATTTTTTCCATGTTTGAATCACATATTTTTTATAAAATTAAAGGGACGTCAACTTTTGCATTCACTTTGTTACCATTGTCAGTTTGCCATTTTCTAACAATTTTCTCCCAACAGTGTTTCATGGGTTCAAATACAGCTATGTCTAATGGGTGTAAAAATAGAGTTCGGGTAGAGAGTGACTAAAATAATTTGGTTGTCTCTGCAAAACTAAGTTGTATTGTAATATGGAACTCACGTCAATCACTGAATACTATGATTGGATGGGGGATAGTGCAGACATTATCAGAAAAGTCAGAAATACAATTTATTTCCAAAAAAAAAAACTCTGCCATGCCATCCCCCCATTCTCTGTTTTTCCAATACTTCACCCAGGGGGATAGATTTGATAATAACGACATGTATTCTTATCAACTTATAGAGTGTTAGAGGTGGAGAAAACTTACCATTTGCGTTTGTACCAAATAATGTGGAAATGCTTTCCTTATCTGAATTTTAAGATTAATCATAAATCTATCGACTACGAGGACCTAAAATCAAATCAACCTTAAGTACTAAAAGGAAACAAATTTCTTCCCTGTTAAAAATTGGGGCCATTCAAGATATTAACATAATATTTTAATCAATTAAGTCTTTACTTCTTGAAACCAAGCTGTAACCCTAGCCTTATTAACTGCACTCCTAGTTCGGTTATGACTGGATGTCTCTTTAAAATTAATAATTAATTTTTTTTACCAATATTGTTATTGTGAAAAAAGTTCAGCTGCACCCTCTCTTCACCCCAACTGCTTTTCTTACTGAAGAGCACAGATTTTATTTGTTAATTGTAAATCCCATTTGGCACAATCAATGATCCATTAAGCTTATGTGTCTTCTACGTCTTTACTCATAAGGCAGAATGAGGTCCACGCAATTCTGCTAGAAAAATGTGGGATACTTTTTTTGCAGTGTTGTCCTTGGAACAGAATACAACTTACGTGTTGTAGCTACTTGTACTCGATCTGCGAATGCGTTTAAAGAATTGGTTACTTTGAAAGGTGATTATTGAAACCTCTGCAGATGTGCATAGAACTGATAATGTTCATTTATGAGCTAAGAATTGCTAATAAATTACCAAAAGTGTTTTGAACTGTAAATAGCCTTACCGGTACTTTTTTTAGTAACATATTAAAATTATGGGTCTCAGCCTAGAAAATATATGTGAACATAATCAGTGATTACGTACATCACCACTCATAGCCACATAGGGGCCACAAACAGTGCACAACTAGCCTATCTCAGCACTTACAGCCTCATAGTAGCCATAAGTAATAATTGTAAGTAAAACCAGATTCACTAATGACTGCAAATTTTCCTGCAAATTTTCATAATGTTTTGGAGGTTATGTCGATTAAAATCGTACTTCAATTAAATAATAGAATGTTTTCTTACGTGGGAACTGAACATTTCTTAAGGTCTTCAAAAAAAACCTCTGAGATTTTCCAAACAACTTAATGCCCTTAAGATATTTCATAAGAATATAGCTATTACATATCATCACAACCAATAAACTATTACATTATGTATGTCTGCATCAGGGATTTAATGCCTACTGTGTTGAACTGGAGATAAAAGTTAGCTATTTTATAAGTTTGATACTGATTGGTTGAGAAAATCCCTGATGTTTGAAAATGACCCAATAATACTAAAGTAGCCACAAGGAGTGCCATGGCCAAAATAGATGCCTCCAACTTAAGTTAGTTTATGTCAAGTAGGTTTAGATTTTCAAATTAGATTAGGTTGATAGGTAGGGTAAGGTAAGGTCTGTTTAGTTAGATTGGATTGGGTTAGGTAGGGTTAGGTAGGGTTAGGTAGGATAATGTTATATAGAGTTAGGTTAGATTTGGTAGGTTAAAGTTATAGCTACTTAGTGCAGGAAAGCGTAAATGAATGCAGGAAAGTGCGACTTAGTGTAAAAGGGTGAAATTTAGGGCAGGGAAATGCAACTTAGTGCAAGATAGTGCAACTAAATGCAGGAAAGTGCAGGAAAATGTACCTTAGTGAAGGAAAGTGCAATTTAGTGCAGTGCAAAATATGGTTAGGTTTGGTTGGGTTAGGTCAGGTTGTGTTACATTAGGTTAAGTTAGGTAGGGTTAGGTAGTGTTAGGTCATGTTGGGTTGGGTAAGGTTAGGTTGAGTTATGTTAGGACGGGTTAGGTTATTTGGGGGTCACACTGGGTTGTATTTGGTTAAGTTAGTTTAGAATTTGTTAGGTTAGGTTGGGTATGGTTAGAATGTATCGGATTGTTTGGGGTTGGATCTGGTTGGTTAGAATTAGGCAGGGTAGAGTTATATTAGATCGGGTCAGGCTGGGTTGGGATAGGTAGGGCTGTGTTAGGTAGGGTTGTGTAAGGGTGGGTTGTGTTAGATAGGGTTGTGTTAGATAGGGTTGTGTTAGGCAGGGTTGTGTAAGGGTGGGTTGTGTAAGGGTGGGTTGTGTTAGGTAGGGTTGTGTTAGGTAGGGTTGTGTTAGGTAGGGTTGTGTTAGGTAGGGTTGTGTTAGGTAGGGTTGTGTTAGATGGGGTTGTGTTTGATAGGGTTGTGTTAGGCAGGGTTGTGTTAGGTAGGGTAGGGTTAGGTAAGGTTGCGTTGGGTTAGTTTAGGTAGTGTTGGGTTAGGTCAGGTTGGGTAAGGTCAGGTTGGGTAATTTTGGGAAGGCTTGTGTTACCTAGGGATATGTTAGACTTAGTACATTACAGTTAATTCAACATAATGCATGCTGGAGCAACTTAGTGCATGCTAGGGTAGTGCAAGAAAGTGCAACATAGTGCAATAAAGTGCAGCATAGTGCTCTTTTCACCCCTTTAATTTTAGTTTTTCGAAAAATCCTTCCTTATTTGGTGTTTACGCCATGAGGAGAAACTACGCTGAAAATTTCACGTTTCTAGGTCAAGCGGTTTGGGCTGTGCGTTGATGAGTGAGTGGGTCACTTCATTTTATGTATAGAGATAAGGGAAACATTGATTTTTAAATACGTACTTAACGCTAGAACTCAGAACACAGGCAACTCGTCTTTACCGCGAATTAACACTAAAAAAATTATTTGAAGCAATGGGAATGACAATTTATAAGAACAAGTAAAGAACTATCACAGAAAATTAATTTTTCTGAGAGTATAAACAAACATGCTTATAGTGTGGTGCGTTGTGTTAAAGATAATAGGTGCTTTACGATAAAGTGATCACTTTAAAGATTGTCTTGTCTAGAATAAACATTTTAAACATATTACTTATTGTGACCACTGGCGTTAACTATTTAGTACGGTTAACATTAATTCTGCTACAGGATGGAAAGAAAATATGTTTTCGTACAAGAGAGTTTGGCATTGGAAATATTTTTGCCGCTAGTTTCCATGCTGTCACTAAGGGACAAAAAAAAAAAGGGACAGTTGTAAATTTTGTTTAAATAGGCTTGGAAATTAGAAAAGTCATTTAACTTAATTTTAAAGTGAAAAGAAACTAATTTCGGGTAACTTAATGTAACTTAAAATTTAGGGAATCTCTGTGATTGGTCAGTTTGCACCTCTTGTCGATACCAGCGCTCAAGCGGCAAAAATTTTCCCTGTGACAAACTTTTAACATTGATTTTTCTAACCTGTGTAGAATTAACCTTACTTCGGTGTAATCTATATACACTTTGATTGTTACTCAGGTTGGGTTGTTTATATTATAAAGTGTCTGGAATCTATAAATTATATATGAAAGGAAAAAAGTAACTAGGATATCAAATGAGCTCAGTTTATCCCAAACTATATGTAAACAGTTTTTGACGCAGTGATTTTGTAACTTCTAAACCTGCACTAGATATTGCGCATAAGAAATCCGAGCACTAACAAAAATTTACAAAAAAAAAAAAAAAAAAAGGCAAGAGATGTTTTCTAGAATCGGTGTATTTTTTCTACCTTATAAAGTAAAGCAAATTGAAAATAAATGTTTTTTAGTAATAATTTACGTACAAGGTTATTTTCAACATTATGGCAAATAATGACGCGAAATCCTCGTCGCCCGCATCGATTCCGCCATAGATCCCTACCTACAGAGATTGCAGTTGCTATCTTATATTTCCCGGAAATTGTTACGATACGACACGCACCTGTCAAAACCTGATCCAAAGCGCTTCTCCACTTACACGTTACCCCAAGATATTCTACTTAAGGTAGACTGCAGAATATCCATCTCCATGTTAATTTAATATTCGTTTCGTATTAACTCATGTTTCCGTATATGATATTGTTGGAACTTTAAACATAACAATTAAATAATATTTCATAAACATCGGCTTGAGAAAAGTTCGAAGCTGAGTTAGAGAATTATTTATGCGATCTCACAGGTTAAAATAATTAAATAATTCCATTAATAAAACTTTCGGTGCCAGTAAGTCATATTCTGAACCATAGCATAACGAAGTGTGTGAAACTAAATAGGGAAATAGTAAAAGTTATAATCAAAGTAAAATAAACCCAATATGGGTTTATTTTATTTAATTCACTGAAAATTGCTCCTCAATACGGAAGTGAATAAGCCACCACACACCTCCAGGCGTATGCTCCAACACTAATCAGCGTGATTTATTAAAGTAAGATGAGTTTTCTATTTCCTCTTGAGCCTAAGCACACTAGCCCGCTGGGGTCCGCTCCTAAGCACGTAACATCTATGATCTGGTGGTATCCGAACAGTCGGAATTTCACTCGCTAATTACGCACATAAGCTTTACTAGCTCCTGGTACGTATTTATACAGATTACTCGGATAGGTCACCGCCTTGTCATGCTAGACTCTAGTGGCAATATCATTAATTAAGATATCCAAAATAAAGAAAATTATAAATAGAAATACAAGTGGGTGGATATATTTACAAAGTCTTACAGAAAGGCAATTAAAATAAAAAAAATCATTTTTACATTGGCGAACTGATCAAAGCAATAAAAGAATGAAAATATAATCTGCTTGACAATGTTTACAACGTTTCTTTAGTATTGTTCCGGAAAATATTTACAGTGCACAAAAAAAGTTATACTATTTCATTATTTACATAGCTGAAAGGCGTACTCCATAACCTTCCAAACATCAAGTTCTGCTCCAAACCAATATGGGTGTCGAGGCTATATGCTGAAACATCCTACAAGTAAGCAACTTCTTGTACTTATCGAGTATAGAGCTTCTGGAGTTTAGGACTTGATGATGTCACTGGTGGTGGCAAGTACATATGCGTATGTAATTGAAGATAATTCGGATACAGCCTAACTTCCAGCTTCCCCGAACATACAACTTCGTGTTTTGCAGACTTTAGCAAATCACATCTCTCATATTTCATTCAACCAGCAACTCTGTCTTTGCATTCAGAAATACAATTATTCCCACAAATAAAAGTTCTACGCTTATTTTTACGTCAACATACATATTTCTCTATCAAGTTTCATAAACTCCTGTCCTAACTTATAAACATATTGCCTAATTAATCACAACTAAAATCTCTTCATTCATCGGCACACATGTACAACAAGGGACCATTAAAATAATAATGGGAATATTGAATATTAATTTCAATTAGGTAACTGAAAAACGGCAGAAAATTTTTTAAATATTCATACATCCAATTTATAATTAATACAATGCGACGACTGTCGACTGTGTAGCACATGCGGTTCTTATGCAGTCTTCATTTTTAAAATATAAGAGTCATGAGCACGTCTTTACTTCCATTTCGTATCCCAAAATTCTTGACTCAAAAGTCGTAACTAAAAATTGCAAAAATTATCACAGTTTGTGCAGGCAACACATTGCAAGTTACTTGGGATAACAACTCATAAATTAAATCTGAGGTTGATTATAACGTGAATTATTAGCGTGATACAGACTGGAATACAATTTTAAACACTAACTGTAGCATTAGAATGATTAATGGTATTGAAAAGGCAGGAATAATTTATCAGTTTCCGTAACGAAATAAAATACATTCAGTCCGAAAATACGAAATGCTCATGAAACGATATCAGAATTGCTCGATAACCGGAGTCGATCCAGCCTTCGACTAGTCGCGGCCGCGATGTTGATCTCGATTGTACGCCTTGTCTGCAATAACCATCGCACGTTTCCCCGCAGCACGCGAAACACGCCATTCATCGCGCGACAAACCGGGCAGGACAATTAATCAACGGATATCATCCACCGGATAGCATTCCGGTAACAACTGATTAGCAGCCGGCCTCTGATTGGCTCCCGCCCGTACGAATTGAGCCCGGTGAAATCCCACTCACGTGGCGATCAGTGCTTAGTTCGGCCTCGACTGTAAGCCCTCTGAAAGGCCAGTCCGGGATCATTTATTAATACCCCTGATTAAACTCTAACACCCTCCGAATTCAGTCCAATCAAAACATGCCGTAATGAAGTAACTGAAAAGTCTTTGTTCGTCTGGATGGCATGACCCATCAATACCAGTGATTAGTACGTATTCAGTTAGCCGTATATCTTGCGTAACGTAGCTGTGAATCTTAGGGCCGTATCTATAAACGGCTTTAGAAAGCGCTGTTTGCAGACATTCACCTGGCAGCTTGCCGACTACTCGCTGGAAGCGCTTTCACGTCACTTGAAGTGTAAATATGGCAACATAACACCACTTTTCTTCCATTGGATAGTACGCAGAATGAATATAGAAATGCACCCTGCAATTTTCGATCGTCTTTTCTGACGTTTCACGTTTGTTGTTCACATCCGAGATGATGTTACTGTATTTGGATAGGTTAGGCACGTAAAAGCAATATTTTTGTGAAGGTTAAATACGTCTAAAGTAATATATGTGAAGGAATTTTTTTCAGTGAGCATAATAGTGTTTGCATGGAGAATAGTACAGATTTTACAAATGCTTTAAACCGACGTTTGTATTATTCAATAAAGAAATACATAAAACAGAAAAAAAACTATGGAATAACCTGTTATACGAGTCACTTGATGAAAGTACGAGAAAATTTTAAAAATTAATTGTATTTTTTTACAGCTGACGTAATTATCGTAAGAAACTAATTAAAATATGAAGATCATAAACACGCCACATAAAATATGTACATACAGAAAACGTTTTCGTTAATATGTGTTTACCGTCATTTTCGCACAACGATGTTATTACTTCTACGCAAAATTTTCTCTTATTTTCGGATAAAAGGTACAAAAATTGCAAACATATACACGTGCAGTAACAATTTTGGTTTGTGAAAAGTCTCACCTTGTAGCAAACCCTGCATGCAATATCGCATACACTTTAAACGGATCTGGTACACTTAACAGCAGCTTCTGTTTATTGAAAACTTTCAAACACATAATTTCTAAACTCGTTCCAATCAAGAATATCCTTTAAAAATGTTGCATTTTCTTATGTCACAAGTATCGTTTGACAGGTAATTCCAGAGAAGATCCGCCGCCATTGTTATATACACAATGAAAACAGCAGAACCGGCTTTCGAATCACCGTCTGACCACATTCACCTGAAAACTGATGGCTCTTCACTTCCAGGCAGTCAACCAACCAACGAAAGAGGTTTATAGTGTGCGTTTCGGCCGGAAGAGACTTTCGGTGATTGGATAACAACCGAAAGCCGTTTATAGATATGGCCCTTAGATAAGTAACTGTCTTCCTTCCTCTTCAATAAAATTGACAGACTGTTTAACAAGGCGTAGTTCATAATTTAGCACTTAGTTTAAAATTGTAGTTTTCTCGAAACCGATTTAAAAATCACCGACAAAAGATTTTACCAACTCTCTGAACAAAATTCTTCTCGAGTAACGTAATGTTTGCTCATAAAGTTTGCTAATATCTTTTTCTATGTTTCTTTTCTGCAGTTTTTCCCATGCTGGCTTTCGAAAACGTGTAGATTAAAACGATGTTTTTTGCAATTATTTATATTCCGCACCCTCAGGTTCTGTAAAACGCAAGTGTTTACCTTTGATGAGGTGTGATGCGTAGGGACTCTGGATTTACAAGAAAAGATTTTTCCAACATCGTGTTTCAATGCCTGGTGGGCTCATTTGCTGATGTGCTTCATGGTCAGCACTGTAAATAGTTGTTGTGTAATTGTGCACTTGCGATTCGTGGTAGCAGTGTTTCCAACATCCTAAGTATACATTTTAACACTAAAAGAGTGTTTTCTTACAGTGCATCATTGGAGATTTACCAGTCGTATTTGTATAATATCCAGGTTAATGAACCACTATTTGTAAAGGATGCTTGTGCCAAATTACACATGCCATCACGTAAAAATAGATTGTCACTGTTGCCATTTTACAAGCGCAAGATATAAAAAATAGTGTACTTTAGGGGTTCATTTATTTTCATAAATGCTGTTTAGGTACATTAACCACAGCGCTATTAGACAGCTCCCGTCTACTGAAATTTTATCGAGTTTTAACATTCCTAAAGCTTTGCCCAAGGGGTTTTGGGATAAAAAAATTGTAAGTCTGAACAAAAATATATTTGAAATTCGGTTATTGTACAGGCCTAGCTGTTATCACTTTAAAAAGTACAAACATTTTCAATTTTTTAGATTTTATGGCTTTAAGCCCTATTTTTCCTAAAAACAATTTTTAATCTTTTACTCATAATTAAAGCATACTATCGTCCAGTGCTGTATAAATAGACAGCCGAAAATAAAATATACTTAGCTAAAAAGTCTCATCAAATTATGATGAGTAGTTCAGAGTGTATCGACAGTAAGTATTCTAGTCGTTTGCTTGACATCTTGCCTTTCCATGCCACCTTAAGAACTGTGCATTTAATTAACAAAATTCTGGTTCATTGAGTTCTTTGCAGAAACCACTTAACTCCCTGTCTTGAAAAAATAGAAATTATGGCAATAACCACTTCAAACAAAACTGCCAAACATATTTCATACATCTACTCTCGTTTAGGTTAAAAAATAATTACTGCAAAACCAGTTCAAACAACTGAGTAATTAATAATTAACAAATGTTTTACCCGTCTGTGAAGTTGGCGATACCTATATTACGTCTACACCGTACATTGTACTGCGTCGATTTCTTCAGTTATCGTTTGTCGTTGTGACGTAATTATTTCCACGTCACGAACTCGTTATTTTTTGTAGTGGTACATTTCCTTAACACTGCATAGTTTCCTAATTCATAATAAGTCTTATCTTGTCTTTAATAGGGGCCGTGGTGATCAATGGGCGCCGACCCTCCGTAGCACAGATGGTTGAGCAACCGACTTAGAAACGAAGGGCTCTGTGTTCGATTCCCATGTCCGGCTGGGTGTAGAGTTTGTGTTTGTCAGTTCAAGTCATTTCAATTGTCAGAGTCAGCAGATCTATCACATCTGGGGAATTGTCTAGTAACAAAGTTGTAAAGGGGGGTTGTTAGACTCGTTGGCGAAGTTGAGACCTCGTCAAGGAGCATAACATTTTTTAAAAAAAAGTTAGACCTCTTGCCTCCTACCCAGGCGATCCGGGTTTGGACCCCGGATTTTCGCGTGTGGGATTCGTGCCGGACGTTGCCGCTGGTCGGTGGGTTTACTCGAGGGTCTCCCGTTTCCCCCGCACCCTCATTCCGGCGCCGCTCCGTACTGACATGCCACCACTCACCAGCGCTAAAGACTTCGATGTTCAGCGCTGACCAAAATCTCACTTCACTTGTCTCTAATAATACAATAACTTACAACTTCAAAACTTAATTTGGTTTCTTTCAGTTAACATCCTTCAGTATATTTAATCTTATAATTTTTCTTGATAATTTTCCATACAACAGTAGGGCCTACAGTCATTCTTAAAACGTAATATTTCATACCACACAGGTTTTTATAAACTCTTATAAGGATTTTCAAGTGGTATAAAATCATATTCTTATATTTTTACGAAATGGTGTTTGTTAGTTTCGTAATCGGTACTTGTGAGTACAGTTTCCTCTTACGAAACAATATTAGCTCGCATTGTTTTCTCATAACAGTCCGTGAAAATAACAATTTGCATGTTGCGCTGATATGCAAATAGCTAAAACCAACTGACATTCTCAAGTAAAATAATTTACAGTGAAATAACGTGTAATAGGCTAATATTTTATATCTTTAAAAAAATCGCATGATTACAGGAAATAAGTTTCAAATTCACAATTTGTTTTTTAATACTTAAGCTATTCAGCGTGAGTGTTCCTAATATTTTACTTCGCAGTCCACGGCACAATATTTCACTGTGAATTATCTAGTTAAAGTATGTCAACCGGTTTTCAGTGCTAACACGTCAGCGTAATACACACATTTTGACTTTGACGCACTATTATTATAAAACTATGTGAGCTAAAATTGTTTCGTAAGCGGGAACTGTACTCATGAGTATTGCCTACAAAACTAATACTATTTCGTAACAATATAAGATTTGGTATTAAACGCACTTGAACATCCTTAAGGTTTTTCAGGTGGTAAAAAAAATCATAATTTTATATTTGCATAAATTAGTGTTAGTTTTGTAGGCAATACTCATGAGTTCAGTCTCCTCTTAAAAACAAATAGCTCAGCCAGTTTTTCCAAAGTGCCATTTCAAAGTCGAAATTTGAATGTTTTTAGTTAATACACCGCCGAAAACTAATCAACACAATGAAACTAAATAAATCACAGTGAAAGTACATTTTTTGGGATAGGGCTTTAAGTATATAAAAACCCATTCAAATAATGTTGTGTATTTTTAAAAATTTTCTAAAATTAGAATTTTTTTTGCAGCTTTTGTGAAATTTTTGTAACACAAAATTGGATTTTTACAGACTTAAAGCCCTAGCACGTGACATGTACTTTACTGCGAACTATTTCGTTTCATTATGTTGATTGGTTTTCGAGGGGTGTACGAACTAAAAGTATGCAAATTTTTACTTTGAAATGCCATTAAGGGAAAAGTGGTTGAGCTAATTTTTTTATGAGGGGAAATTGTAATCTCAAGTAACGTCTACAAAACTAACAGTGTTTTAGTCAAATATGAAATTATAGTTATTCCCCACATGAACGCCCTTAAGGCGGCCGCCTAACTCACGCTTCAAACGCGTTGCAGTGTGATCGTAGACAGGTTTATTCTGTGAAAATATTTCACATGTGTCCGTTGTGCCAGCGTACGAATAGAAAACAAACTTCATACAAGGTCGGAACCTCATTGTTAAGACGCCATGCTCATTAAAAATACTGTTTATAAGCCCTCCAACATGGCTAGAAACGGCTTTTTCAGACTTCCGTACTTCAAAATCTACTAACCGGATGTACGTGAAACTCATATTGTGACCTGCACTGAACTTAGTTGCAGACTTTCCACCAATAAAATTATATGGTCACCGCTTAGTGTCCCATAGTAAAAACAGTTCGGCGGGAAGCTTGCATGCTAGTTCAGCACTTGGATCGTTGAGGCGACGCGGCATTTGATGCGTGCTTCAAGCTCGACCTTACTGCTCTGTCGCTTTTGAGCCTCTCATGCGCGGGTAGGCGGCACCCTTAATGTTCAGCTAGAACTTTCAGTCAGCGACAAGATCAACAAAGGACGTTAATATACAGATGAAGCTGTGATAAACGGCAGTAGTTATGTTTTATTCATTTCCAGAAAAGTTTGGAAACACTCGAAGTAGACCGGTCGGGATTCTCATAGTGACCGACTATGAAGTTCCCGAGGACACCTCAACTATCGTCCACAATCACTGCCACGACGACGGGCAGAGTTAGTTGGACACTCTTCTTTTTTCATCCCTTTCTTAGTTATCATACACGAAAGCAACATCAAACCCTTATTGTTGTCCTTGTATTAACAAACTTATGATAGTTTCACCAATCTAAGAAGTACAATGTTGTCAGTGATACGTTAGAGGTGAAGTTCGCTATAGGTCATTCGGGATACAGTGAGCACAAAAAAAAATTAATTCTTTGAAAAATATTACTAGTCGTTACTGCATATAAATCAACGTTAACTCTAGATGCCTTACTGCTTGTGTGGCTGGCAGAGAAATTACGCAATATTGTTCCACGTATTTCCTATTTAAATACAACTGTACTGAAACAAAAGCAACCGAAATCGACATAATCGTATTTTATATAAATAATAAATTTTGTATCAAACAGTTTGGATTCCTACTAACTACAGTTTATCTCACACGCGCAAAAATCTAGTGACGTGTCCAGATATGTTAGTATTCTCACGTCGTTAGCTGCTACGCGCGGAAATATTAGAATTGGCTGAAAACAGAACATTATCAGGGCTTCATTTTCTTGGCTTGTGGGTGTGAGCCGCGTCTGAAGATTGTCTTTCGACGTTTCGGCAGTCGTTGCACATGAGTCGGAGATCAACTACAGTGATGGCAGCTGCAACGACTGCCGAAACGTCGCAAGACAATCTTCAGACGCGGTTCACACCCACAAGCCAAGAAAATGCAGACAACGGCCGCGAAAACCTGCGAACTATTATCAGGGTTTGTTTAAGGGCTCACTTTATTCTGAACCGCCTATAGAATTTCATCTGGTATTTGTGCGTGGTGAGGTAATGCAGAGCAAGTGAATAATGGTAATAACCTTTAGGAAGGGTGCCGGAGGTATAGGGTATCGCACCCAAAACTGCAGTTTTTCCAATAGGCGCCTGTAGGCCCCTGCTTGCCCCAAACAATGACACCAGATAAGTCACTACAATGAATAGAAGATAGAATGAAAAGGGCGGGGAGATCTCACAGAAAACCCACCGACCAGCGACATCTTCCGGCACGAATCCCTAGTGCGATAATCCGGGGCCCGATTCCGACAGAGTTGAACCCGGATCCATCTTCGTGGAAGGCGAGTGGTCTGATCAAGAGAATACATACATACGGGAATGCATAACAATATGTGTCTTTTCACGCGTGGAAACGCGACAGTCGTTGCGGAAGGCCTTTCTTTTCTTTCCTCTCCCTCCTTCGCGTTTATCTATCGTTCCCTTTACAACTACATTCGTTCTCATTACTCTTTCGTCTATTCACCAGACTGGATGTAAGCGACAGACGTTCTGGCTCCAGCAAGCATCATCATCCACTCAGTTCGCCCGAGTTAAACCAGGTTTAAAGATGAGAACTATTTGTTTGATTTCCGCTTACCTTGAGGTTTTAAATATCGTATACATACTATATTTCTTGGCTTAATGTAACCCAACAGTTTTTATCCATGCGTTGATTTCGTTTCATATCGTTCATAGCTTTATTTTTATTTTACATGCCGTGGATAAAAATTAAGGAATTTAATGTTATTCAATGAATATTTGTGTTAGTATATTTGTCAGTTTGTATTAGGTACTGAGTGGTGCAAAATAAATAAATATGGTACACACATTCATTTGATAATAATCACACACATATGTGTGTATATATATATAATATCATTGACTTTGATCTTTGAAAGAACTGTGCAATGGGAGAGCATGACTGGATTTATTTGCTTGAACATACTCCATTGCGAAATAAATGACTGTCGAAAGAAAACTAAAAATGATGTCGTATGCAATGGAGTATGTCCAAGCAAATAAATCCAGTTATCATTGACTTTGGTGTTATGTGAAATGGCAACTTAGGGATGTATATGTTGTCTGAATCACCTCTTAAGAAATACATTCAGAAGTTTTTAAAAAATAGCATTTAAACCAGTAAAAAATGTTTAGGGATAACACTGTTGATTGTTTTCCCGTGTAACTGCAATACGGAAACTTCAGCAACAGTCGGTACATAAAGCCAAATCGCCGTTGTAATCGCCGCGTAGTTATGATGCCCAGGACGGGTCGGGCGTTTCGCGGTTAATTAGTGAAGCGCAGATTTTCCCCTTCTCGGCTGGGTGGAGGTTTAATCTTCCCACGCTTCCTGCACGAAACCTCGCCGACCTAAGACTAATGACGATGGTTTAAGCGGCATTCGAACAAAGCTAAAAGGATCCCCCCTTCCCCATTCTTATCTTAACATTCTCTGCTTTCATGTTTCTTAATAAGGGCACCGTATTTGGTGCCGAATATCCCGTCCTTTGCTCGTAATCCCACTCTAAAGTGCCGGCGGTTGGCTGCATTTATTTTCCAACCCGAACTTTCCCCTTCGTCGCAGAAAGAGAGAAGGGAGGTTAGAGAGAGACGGAGAAGAAGTGAGATATTTCCTTGCCTCATGAATTTTCATAGCTCGCACGCAAAAGTAATCCACAATTACGTCTGCATGCTCCGGACAAACGAACGTGGAGCACTGCCTCCTCCGAGCGTCTGGGTCGCGTTAACTTTCTTGCTCTTCGGAAACACTCGGGAGCATTCGTTCATACTCGGCGATTGAGCGCGAAGGCAGCGCCACGTATACAGGTGTCTAGAAACAAACGCATAGCAAGCGAACCTTGGGCTAAATTAGAGACGAAAATAAAAGTGGCGAAATGTTGTACGATAACAATTTGCGTGCACAGTGTGGCAACATAGCACTGTAGATAGTCCCTTATTGCGCATCACAGATATCTTACTTATGTTACTTCTTCTGTTCTGACCTGAAAATTATGGGTGAAAGTTGAAATCCCGAGCAGTCCAGACATGATCGTACGTTTACTTGACGTAACATACATAAAATAATACCTGGACGTGGAGTGCAGGAGCGGACTTTCTCCGGGCAGTGTTGTCACATTTTGCACACAAATGTCGTACAATATTTTGCCACTGACAATTTCATCTCTAATCTAGCACAGAATTCGCATGGTGCGCTTACTATACGTTTGATTATGGATATACTGTATACATTTTTACTCTAACTAAGGTAATTCTACTACAATTTAGAAAGATCAATGTTATAAGTTTGGCACAGGGGAAATTTCTGCCACTTGAGCGCTGGTATCGCATGTACACCAAACTGACCAACCACAGAGCTTTCCTGGATTTTAAGTTGCATTAAGTTGATAATTTAAAACGCGAAATTGGTTTCTATTCACTTTAAAATTAAATTAAATGACTAATATAATTACCAAGTTTATTTAAATTAAATTGTACTAGGGTGTCGTATTTAGCTGGTCTTTTAGCGATTGAAGCTAAACTAGTGGCAGAAAGTTTCCCTGTGCCAATTTCTCCCATAAGGAAACGTATTTTCTTTCTAACGTGTAGTAGAATTAACCTTACTCTAAACTAACAAAACAGTCCTTCGAGTCAATGCACAGCGTTATACTGGAACCACAAAAGCACGTCAGACGCGACATGAGTGTCGCGACTCGAATAACAAAAAAAAATATGTTAGCAAATCAGCGCCGAGCTTTCTGTGACGTCAGGGCGACAAAAAAGACGGACGCAACGTGAATTACGAACAGAAAGTATACCGATTTTACTTGCGCCGGAATATAATTTAATGTCTCAAAGTTGGAGAAAATTGTGCGTAGGTAGTAAAATGTGTGTAGGCCTATTTATAATACGAGGGATAAGCAAATTATAAACTTGTTAAACAGACGCGCAATTATAATTTATATTTCACTCGTGGTAATGACCAAAATACATTACAATTAAACGGAATGTTATTGAAATAATGCAAACTTCAATGGCTGGCGTCGGAGAGGTTAGTATGAAGCGGCAAGGAACTATTTACATGTGATGTTTTTTTTTATGGAGTGGTAGCCAAACTACTACTCGACCACGACAACTAGTCCCACGGGGAAAATGCGAACTACCGCTGTGTTATCCCTGACGACCGCGCACAACTGGTGTGGCGCACCACAGCACCGGCCATAAAACTATGGCACAAGCAGCTGGCTCGGTTTTCGCCGCACTATGCCTCCACTGACCGTGTGCCATGAACTCGTGATAGGCGCAGTATATTTCCCCTCCCTTGTGACGTGTCTACCGACTACTAGCGCCACGCTCCTTCCTCTCATGGGAGGACTATTTTTCGTGGTCGAATAGTAGTGTTCGCAATAACGAGACTTTATAGTGTCGCGTCAACCTATTTGCGTCGCTTTCGTGGCGCTGTTGTGCTTTCAGCACTATAAACATTTGAAAGTAACATAACTACAGTAATCTAAAGTAGGCCTAATTGTCACAGGGAGTGGAGACAGGAGTGATGGCGTGATCCACGGAGGATGAACGAATACTTGCGAGTATTTCCGAGGAGCTAGAAAGTTAAAACGACCCAGACGCTCAGGGGAGGAAGTTGGCTGGCAGTAATCCAGATGTAAGCGAGTCGCGAGGAAAGCGAATTAAAAACACGTAAACGTCGCCCGCTTGTTTTGGCGAGTCGAGGTCGACCGACGCACTCTTCACCGAGGAAAACGAAAACCACAGCGCTTTGAAACACCCAACGAACATTTTTCTCTCGACTTTTTGGAATCTGGGGTTGGCACTAAGAGCCAGACTTATTCTCGTACAATAAAACGCACTTTTATTTTATAACTGGAGTTCTGATGAAAAGGGAGAATTTAGTTATCGTTTACAAACATACATACATACACTCACATATGTATGTTTATATGCTTGTTTATATGTTTATACATCTAGATACACACACATAATGCTTGTTGTGTGTGTGTGTGTGTTACAACATGACGTTTAAGTAAGAAAATTTATACAATTGCTTAAACAACACAAATATGTATATGTTAAGGGCGACGCCTGCCACATTTTTCAAGCATGTTGCAGTGTGTTCGTAAATACGTTTGCGTCATGTCAATGTACGAAAAGAAAATACACTTCAAACAATGACAGAAAGGTAGTTCCAAAGCGTAACGTCAACTAGAAAAATGATGCCGGAACCCCTCAAAATGGGTAACAACAGCCTTTGCAACCTGTTACATCTGAAAAAATTACTCCAGGAATTCATGTGAAAGTACTCTAGAAACACGCAATAAATTTTTCTTAAATCTTGTAACAAAAAAAAAAAAAAAAAAACGAAGGGGTCGCCGTTGACAGAATCAGTCAGGCGAGTGATCTACGATACCACTGCACTCCGTTTCAGTGCCTTGTGCTATATGTGTTGCAGCACTAGACGGGTCGGTCAACATCGTCCTTGACGCCGTGCCTCACGCAAACATCACACAAACACAAGTCCAGCAGTCGGGTGCCTTAAGAAATACCACCACCATTTTCTAAAGGTTTCCTTGTGGTTCATTTTAAGATTGCTGGAATGCGTTTACGAGTCCTTTTTTCAGCATGCATTAAACAATATACCGTCTAAGAATCATCATTAAGCAAATTAAATCGCTTCACTTAATCTATTAGGTAACCAAACATTATAATTCTAACGCTGTTATTAATACGTAACTCGTTGCTAGTATATTCTCGTCAGTCAAGTGAGACTTAAAAATGTTTATTAGAATACTTGAATAAGAGTAATATGTTTTCAATCAATTTATAACTTGCACATGTAAAAGAAAAATATCGATTCATGGAAAATGGCTTTTTAAATTTCACATTGTACGAGGTGGGTAGACGGAATTATGCAACAACAGGCCAACCAACAAAAACATGTTTCCAAGATATTGACCATTAAAGTTGATTGTATATCACATGCAACAACAATGTGTGCCCCTAAATAAGAAAAAAAAAGCAGGTTAGGTATTATTGATATTTTTGCGGATAAATCAGTCCATAGACAATAGATAGTGCCAAAATCTCACTTTTTTTTAACGTTGTTAGTTGGTCTGTTGTTGCATAACTTCGTCCAGGAGCTACTTTTCCTAGCTTACTCTAGATTCAGTTATTAATTCGGTAAAGTGAATATCTCATTAAAATGTTGTTGTTTTAAATAGTTAACTGTAAAAAAAATTGGAATGAGTGAACACGCTATCACCACTAATGTAAAACTCAAGGATAAAAGATACGATACAAAATAATAAATCGGTTGTTTTAAGTTTTTATTTCGAAAGAAAAAGAGGCTGGATATTTATCATATTTCTCTCTGGATGCCTGTGTTCCCCTTTCCCGCCTTCTCGACCAAAAACATTCGAACCTGTTTTCCGAATTTCATCAGGCTCGTTGAACAACTTAGAAGTGCCACTTGACCTTACATTATTTTGTTAGTGTTTGGGGATTTTTTTTTTTAAATTTGAGCTGTACAAAACTTCTTAGCGCTTTGCCATATCTCAGGAACCGTGAAACCATAATTGTGATGCTTTCCAGTCTTGCAGACATGGAGTTTGGGAATCTAGAACTAATTAGTAGGGTAAGCGAGACACTCCCAGCGCTTCTCCAAGCAAGAACCACGTAACTGCCGTATTATTAGCATTGCCGCTCTTTCCTCTCCCCCCTCCCCCAGAGACTGGAGCACGTCCCCAATTGGCGTATCTGGCCTCTGATTGGTCCTCACACTTTGTTCATGCCCTGAAAATACCGTCAATGACTTCTTATTGGTCACCTAGTTAGCATACCTAGAAAGTGATTGGCTGCTGGTCACGAACCTAAAGAGGGCGGGGGTGTGTATTAATTGGTTGGAGGGGGTTTGTGGAAGTCTCGGAAGTGAGGATAGATAATAGGAAGACTGTGAATGGCTGTTGGTGTTTGTGTAGGGGTCTTTTGGTATGAAGTGCGCCTAAGCGCCAACCTGTTGACTTCATAGGAGGGTGTAATATCATTGTTAACATCATCGGTGACATAACATTTCGTGGGTAATGCCGTCGGATAACCTAATAGCGTTAGCGACGTCATCGCTGAGGCGATATTTATTTTTAGGTGATGATGCTGTAGGATGACGTTATAGTGTGGGAGACGTCTTCACTGAGGCGATATTTATTACCTGCATAAATTTCATGGATAACTCCTTCAAAAAAAGAAAAAGGAATGTGAAATTTCTTAAGGAGTATCTATGTATCGAGAAACATTTCCAGTTATATAATTAATGCTAAGTAATATTCCTAATATATAACGAATACAAATTGTAACAATAAATGTTTAGTTTTTCCATAAATTATCAGGAAATTTTTTACTCTAAAGTACGTGTGTAGCGACATTCCAAAATAAAGTATCTGTAGAATACCATTTTCCTGAAAAATATTGTTTTTATAGTTCCTCAATTCAGAAGTTATTCCTTTGAAACTTGATCCCTATTCATACTCTGTATTTGCAGGCTTGTTACGCTGAACCGGAATTTCCTACTATTTACGAACCTAGAATATGACAGCCTACAAAATGGTTTATGCTATAATGATTATCAGAAGCTCTGGTTTTGTTTGTTCTACCCACATCATTGAAAGATCTCGAAACTGGATGCTTAAGGGTGCTGCCTAGTCCAGAGCCCAGGCAGGAGCAAAGATTGGGAATTACACGCTAAATTATGCATGGTGGCCCAATAGTCACGCATCATAGGTAGAGAAGATGAATTATCGTGGAAAAACTTGACTGTTTGCTGGGTTTCAACGAACGTTCAGTATATCAAAATATTACTGGATTTCGCTTGTACGTGGAGCTGTTAGCTTATTTGACTGAGCCAATAAGAATCCGGCTGTTGTAATTGTTGACGTCTCTTACTGGTCTGCAGATAGCAACATCGTGTCAGGTGTATACCACCCAGTCATACGCGTTGCAAGAAACTACAGTGTTTTCAAGAGTACGCTGGCACGGAACATTTTCGCTATATACCATCCTTAGATACAACGATTAATCGCAGGAAAAGTTGATTGTTTGCTAGGCTCCAACATACTATGTATAACACTGAAGGTTTTGCACTTATATTGGCTATCGTTTATATGAAGTACCGTGTCCTTCTTCAACAGACCCAATTAGAACTCAACAGTTGTAACACTGAACGTATGTGATTTTCCAGAAAACTGTTCGCACGTGTCACGATTGAGATACTACAGTTTATTGAAGACTATGTTAAATATTTTCGCGATTTTCCAGAGTCTCTGAACATACTCTCTAATAATAGACATCACTACATCAGGGACATTAACCATTTGTGTGAGCGAATTGCTTCCGAATGCCGTGCTATAACGCCAATGTTGGTAAAAAAACATTCTGCGGAACATGCATGATCGCCTTCAGCTGTGTTTTGATGTTTCAGGCCATCTTATTGAGTATATTCTATGGTTTACTTCACACACATTTAGTGTAAGTTGTTCTTCCTATAGTGCGGGACTTTCGGGTCATCCTGTATTGCATAGAGCTCGGCACCAGACAAACCTGCGGATTTAACACCTGTGACGATTTTGTTCATCTTGGTAGGGTCAATATTGCTACAGAATGCTTTAAAATGTTTTAAATACCTTTAAAACTGCGAGTAAAAATAACTACGTTCATTTTCAAATAAAAACATCTGAAAACAACTTCTCATAAATTTGTTTTCACATATTTATTCATTTAGAAATATTTTTTAACTTCAATGCAGTAAGTGTTTTTTTACATCTACTTAGAATATGCCTGGGCACTGATGAATATAATTTAACATGTTAATCCTTACCCTTACTTTCACCAGCGCTCTAAGGTTGACAGCACCATCACAAACGTTAAAATGTGGAAAAATCATAATTTTATATTTGTATAAAATAGTATTAGTTTTGTAGACGTTGTTCGGGAGTAAATTTTTCTGTTGAAAAAATAATGGGTCAGCCAGTTTTCTAATAATGGCATTTCTTAGTCAAAACTTGCATGTTTTCCCATCAGGCACAATGAAAAAATAAAAAAAACAATGACTCCAATGAATTTAAATAATTAAAATTGAAAGTACGTGTCACGGACTACGGCTTGGTATGTGTAAAAGAAGGATTACAAAATATTATTGCATTTAAAACAAAATTTACAGAATTGGGATTATTTGTGCTACTTTAAACAATTTTTTTAATGTATGAATAGTTTCTAATGGGTTCTTATATACTATATACCGTAGAACATAACCTGTAGTTCCAGTGTTAATTATTTCATTGAGTTCATTGATGTTTGAATAAAGGAAAAATATGCAAATTTTGGTATATTAAAACGCATTAAATTTTTTTTTGTTCTGAAAAGAATCGCCGAAATCAATTTTATTTTGCTTTTTCAAGAAATTTTTTGTTACAAAATTGTTTTGTAATTGGTTTTTACTTACTTCTTGCCGTAACCTTTTAAATATTGTTTTAGTGTGAATTATTTCAGTTCATTATGTTCATTGGTTTTCGCAGTGGATAAGAAATAAAAACATGTAAACTTTGACTTTCGAATGTCATTATAGGAAAAATGGCTTTTTAAGGCCCGTAAAATTATCACTAAAAACTTAAAAAGTAATGTATTGATGTTTCAAATGTTTAACTTGTCGAGAAATAAATGTCTACAGTATGTTTATTCAGTAGTAAAAAAAGAAGTTTCTTAAGAACAATGACAGACACTTTTTTAATGCTGGTTAGCTTGCGGTTAACAAGTCTTCCACAATCGCAAAGAAAAATTTATAAATAAATATGTATATATAATTTAGTGCTACTAGTTAATTTCCACAAAAATATGTTTAATCTTAATTAATTTCATTTTCTTTGCGGCAATTACAGCATTCATGAAACTGTTTAAATGTTTTCAGGACACAAAACTAACTTTAATATTAAGATTACTTTAATAGTAACACATTTATATGTTACCAATACGGTAAACACCATATATGTATATATTATATATACAGTATTATATGAAAAATAACTTTGTAGTTTACATTTAAACAACATTATATTTGTCGCAACAAAATTATATTGTGGAAAAGAAAGTGTGTACAGTAGGGAGTGTGATAATATGGCAATGTGGTGGAAAGACAGAATAAATTGGCTGAAACTATATATTATCACATATAGGTTTTCCTTAAAAATAAATATTATCACAATATATCACATTACCGTTAATAGCCCTATATCATCAAAATTTATCAAGGATATTCCATGCTAAATGTCGGCGACTCATTCACAAACGAATGGAAACAGTAATTCTGTGAAAGTTAGGCTAGTATGATATACGTTTGCTCAATGATAATTAAATTGTTTTTATATTATAAGACTTACCAAGTTTTAATACGATCTAAAAAGGGATAAATATATTCCTTCTGACCCGTACCGATTTATAACCTCATACAGAGTCTTAGCCACATACAAATTGTCCTGTAAATTAATAATTGTGAATTTTCTCTTGCTATGAAAATAATTATAAGATTTATAACGAAAATGTGAGACACAGACATTCCTTACTAATATATTTACCATGTAGGCTACATCACAGTTTTCGTTTTAAATTAAACAAATATTTACTTCGGAGAGACTATTTTATACTTCTGTACTTCATACTATTTATTTAATTAAAAATTTTCTGATTTTTACTCTTGTGTTCATTAATTTTTTCATCGATCTTAAACAAACAACATTTCTGCCGAACAGACACGTTAACAAACATACAATCAGGCGAGTAAATGTTTCCTTTTACATACAGATGTACAAAGTTTCAAGTTTGGGAAGTTAGTTAAATTTTACTGCAAAAGTTTGAACCGAACAAACGAACAAACAAACTGACAGGCAAGAATGCGAGTTGATAAATACGTGGAAAAATAGTCTCCTGCGCGGATGTACAGTGAACTTTGTTTCTTGTTATAACTTTAACAAGCGTTTCATTAACGCACCTATAAATCCATTATTTACTTTGTTGTAACGTAATCATAATGTTAGATCCACGAGATCTAAAAAATCGAACATTTCATGGCGTATGTAATAACTGGGTTGCGTTTGAACAATACTTTAAGTAAGGGGCTACTTAAATTCAACTAAGAAAGAATGGTTGATAAATTAACGTTGTAATAGATACACACACACACACACACACACACACACACACACACACACATATATATATATATATATATATATATATAAATTTTATAGGAGTTTAAAATATATTGTAAGAATATGAATGTTTGTTTAGTTTTTCGGCTTCTATGCTTTCCTATACCATTCAACGATTACGATGAAACATTATGCGTTGTTATGCGTACGCCCGCAAAGGTTTAATATAAAAAATCTACAAATGTGAGAGGCGAGGGGCGGGAGCAAACAGGGTAAAGGAGGCAAAACAGCGTAACAGAATAATGTAATAAAAAAATTGGTGATTTGTGTGTGCGTCCACGAAGGTTTATGTACTTCATCGACGAAAGGAAGGTGTGAGGTAAGTGAGGGGCAAATAGGAGGGGGAAGGAAAACTAGGTACACGGGCAGAATGAGGTACTGAAAAATTTTATTTTTTAAAATTATTCTGAAACGGTTATTAATGACCATTTACATAATTGTGCACCTTTTAGCACTATCCCTTTTTTTTTTTTTCAGAAATAATAATTCATTAAATTGAAAAACCCCGCGACCGAAGTCGCAGGCACCATCAAGTTTAATACACATAACGATCGATCCCAGAATACGGTTAATGCCATCTTTTCAAACAGATATTCTTAACGGAGTGACGAATTAGTTAAGCGTTTAATTTTGGTTTCAAAATACATAATTACGGCGTCATAAATAGTTGTTGACCAGAAACGGTATAACCCAGCAATATGCTAGCTTACAAAGTTGGCAAAGTTTCTTTCATATGATTGTTTTTTTTTTTCTACTGTGACTTTCAGATTGCAGCTGATTTCAATGAAATTTTTTTCGCGCTAACTTAGGGTAGCCATGGAACGTTTCTGATTTAGCATACTGGCTATTGCTAAACAAAAATTTCCACGCAATATTTTGTGAGGCCAAACGAGCGAAAGTTGGAAACGTGCAGTCACCGTGAATATAGAGCCTCTTAACAATAAATACACATGAGAGCTAGAAAATATATTCTTTTATTTATTTCATACAAAACGAAACGAACTATTTCAAAATTAATATAAAACACTTCACCTAAAGCAGAGATCGTAACATTTTCATATATTGTATATAAAGCAATACGAACGAAAGGGGAAAATTAAAAATGTAAGAGAGTCGGGAGTAGAGAAATATATAGAGAAAGAGGGAGATACTGCGAAAAGAAAAGCTTTAGCATTATTATATTTTGCTTTGTCGTCGGAATTTTTCAGACGGCTACATTTATGCGACTAACTCCATTCAGAGATAAAATGATTTTCTGCTTGAAGCTAGCAACCGTGCAAGTCCAGCACAACTGGCGCGGTATTTAGTAGAGCTTGCTTTTTATAGGAAATGGGGTTATAAACGTTTTCAACGAAACGCGACTACTGAACGCACACACGTTAACTCCAACGGTTTTATTAGTATGGATATTAGAATTTTCCCCACTCACCCGTGGTCGTGACTGTTCAACGCTATGTTTCATATAGCTGTGAGACTTCAAAACGCGGAGTGTGTGCACAGAACGTGCGCGTATTCAGTGTCATAATACTAACTCTGTCACAGACTGCCTAATGACTGGGGACGGGAATTTTTAGTGAAAAGATTTTTGCCCCACTTTGTTTCAGTGTCTTGCGTGCACAGCTGCAGATCAACTGCGTGGCTATCGACAGTGTTTTTGTGCAGAGTCGTTGTTCATTTGACTGTGCCAATCAGTACACGGATAACTGCTACACGTCACGTCTGTGATTTGCGGGTTTAACCTCAAGACGCTGGGTGTTAAAACATCTGATCACTGACCACAAAGCAGAGATGCAGGTGCGCACGTAAGGCACTGAAACGAAGGGCTGCAAAATACTTTTTGCGAAATTTTCTGTCTCTTCTAATGACACAAGCTAAGAGAGTCATGCCTGTCAAAGGTTGCAAAAAAATTACCGCCGTGCCTGGGAACGATAAAAAATATATGCCTTCAAACCACCTAGGTGATCCGGGTTCAAACTTACATCCTGTTAAAGTTTTAGCTTACTGAAAAATTAGTAGTTTTACATTTACATATACATATATATATACATATACATACATACACACATACATACGTACATAGATATGCCACTTGCGGTATATCAATCCATCCAGCAACGCCACAGGAATATAAAACTGTTATTCTTAATTCAATAGATTGACAGTATTAGGTTTTATTATTTTAGTAAACGTGAAATCGGCCGCATTTCATCATCAGTGTGGCAGGTGCAGAGCAGGAGGCTGTATCTCTTCCCTCCCTCTGTTTCCTTCCCCTCCGGAGAGCGGGCACAATTCTTCATAGGGGTGGAGATACCACATTTTTACAACTAAAATGTAAATAATAAAACACTGAAACATTCCAATGAGAGATTTTCGAACTGTATTGCTAATATACTACGATTTGTATATAATAACTGGAAAATAAAAGGGGTTATGTGAATAAAGACGAAATCTGCTCTCTAAGGTCGGGACTTAGAAATACGCTCAACGCTGATTGGTCGGAGTTTCCCAGGTCCAGGAAGGTATTTTCCCTCCAAGACAGAGAAGAGCCGCGAAAGAGTATGAGGTTGGGCATACCGGCCGGGAATGTTAGGGGAGAGCAAGTGTATCCAGAGTTATCCAAGTTTCAACTACGGAGTATGCAGGAATGAGTGACAATGTACAACTATAATTTCAGGTTCGAAGATGTCATGGAACAATTTGTTATGGGCGGCCGTAGGCAACCCGTGATACCATTCGTCGTATATTAACGGAACAGTTTCATTCCAAGCAAAGAAGGGCAGCAGTGGGCGACCCATGATAGGTCACTTGATATCGTAACCTGTTCTATCATAAGATTTAAGATCGTTCTATTTTATAGCACGCCCGACGGGTGTAATTCTCAGCGAATTCAACAGGCCTGAAAAAAAATTGAGACTTGTTATTATAGAGATAGACTTTCCTAGCATTAACCTGTATGGCATACACGATAAGAACGTCGTAACACATACATATACGTGTATACTTGGTGTTCACAAAAGTATGTCGCAAACTTTGCGAGGAGATGATTCTATGGAATGTTTAGCAGAGCACCTACTTGCCAATTTCATGGAAGGTTAGATATTCAATGCAGAGTTTGCTACAAGAAGGAAATTTTAACACTACGTTTGTTATCACGGCCATAGAATAACAGGTCTGGACACTGGGACTTAAAAATTCATCATCACACGACTGATTGGCGCCACTCGAAGACGTTATAAAGAACTAGACTGTTAGGCTGTTCTTTTGTTACATGACCAAATTGAACACTGACATAGTACAGGCGAACATAGGGAACTGTGTACTTTAACAGGGGTGTGGGTAACGATTATTTTTTCAACAAAAATCTTTGGTATATGGCACTGCATGTTACGGGCTGCAATATAGCGACGTTCAATTTGGTAACACATAGTTATAGGCCGTCAACATTGGTCTCACACCCCTTGGCGCCACTGACCCTCTGATGTTGTTTTAACATTGCGTAAATGGATCTACAAGGAGCAAGCTCGTGTCGGAGCTGCTAGGCGCAATGCTAGCAAATATCGTAAAGGACAATACGGGAAACTCCAGCCTTTTAGCATTGCGTGAGACGTGTAACCGACGGCGTGTGCTGGAAACACTAGCAAAATTCACATTCGTATGTCTCTATTTTCTATGGTGTTTATAAATTTACAGGCTGGGTTTTTCTTAGTTTAATGGTATGAGAAAGGGTTCATTAATTTTTAAAATTTTAACTTATGAAAATACTATTAAACAAAGTATGTCTACATTCTAAAATCACGATTACATTTCAATTTGTACATAACATATATATAAAACTTGAACTACCCATAGATCAATGTGCTACTGCAGAAGAAACAACGTGCCTCTAGGCGTGTACTGTAACCAAATAAAACATCTCATGTTTTTCTTATGAGTTTCTTATATTGTCCATGTATAATGTCTGATGCTAGTACGACGCTATATTGCAGTGTTTAAACAACATCTCATTGCTAGTGGCGCCACAGAATAAATAAGTAGTATTATTTATTCTGTGGTGGCGCTTTCATTTATGAAGGGTCAACTCAATAGCATTGGTAGACAGGCTAGTGTCCAAACCTGTAATTCTACGATCGTGGTTGTTATTTATGAAAAATTCCGTAGAAGTAATAAAATCATAGAACTTATATAATAATAAACATCAATAAATTAAAAATGTTTTATTCTTACTACTAAAAAGTAGATTTTCTTCGTTAATTTCTTACAGTATATGGTCCGTACTGTTTGAAAGAAACTAAATTTTTAAAACATTTTTCGTATTTACTAGTGTTGTAACATATATAGCGTTACAGGTCTCGCGGAAGCTTCCTTGTACAGGACATTACAGTGGCACACGGCCCTTGGCGTTCTAGAGTCTGTTGATTAAGCAAGGTCTTTCAGGAATAGAGTTAACCTCTGTCCGTTTCTAAGTGTCGTGGAATAAATACTATATAAATTTAGCTGATAGTATCGCTCCAACAAAAATTATCTCTAATTTTATCTTTTTGGCTACGTGTTAGAAGTTATCTATTCCAATAAATCTATAGCTTCTTAAAATGTACTTAAGGATCTCTCTAATTTGTTTTAAAAATCATGCTATAATACTACTCTGTGACTTAATACTTTCGTAGGAACATTAAAGATGTATTTAATAAAGTTTTTAGTATTGAGACGTTACTCGAGTTAAACAAGACGGAAACATATTTAAAAAAATTTTTGGAACTTTTGTTTTTAAAAATAGAACCAATTCACAACGTAAGTATAGTGAAGAGAGTTGAAGTAGTTTATATGAAGCGACGAAGAGCGGGCAACTTACGAGAAGCAGAAACCAGTTGAGTTATACCTAACTTGGCAGGTACAAGGGAGGCGACGGTTCTCTTGCTAAGACCCACGTGTGCTGTGACGTTAGTGCGTCTTACTCGCCGCAAGCAGCGCTGTCGGCGCGTTGTTTCCCACGCTAATTAGAATCCCTAGGCGCGGCTTTATTCAAATCCGCTTACCCGAGTTGCCATTTCGCACAAGGATCCGGCTCCCTCGGCCGTCTCGGAAACAGATGTAAACAGTTCGGCGGCGAAGTTCGAAGTGGAACGGGGGGATCAAAGGAAGGTAACAGAGTAACAAGCTCTAAACCCATGGAATTTTCTTGTTTTCTCGTCTCCTGCAGCTCTCGCTAAGATCTCCTCAAGACGGGGCTTTTCCTTTTGTCGTGCGTGATCGCGAAAGGAAGTCTTTCGTCGTGCAGTGCCAGTGGAAACTTCTTTCTAATCATTCAAGAAACAAAATTCTCTCTGAGTGTATCCTAGCTCGCAAGTATCTCTCTTCACAACAGACGTGCTGAGTGGTTCAAAGGAAACGATATTACATTTCATGCTCTGCGTTGGGATTGCAGATATTTTAAAATATCATGGCAGGAAAACATTCAAAACGTCACTACCACATTTACATTTTCAAATCCATAAATTTAGTTTTCCTCTCACAGGAAGTAAAAACAATATCCATATTTTATACGACAACAGTTTTAATAAGATTTTTTCAAGACATTAATAATGAGTGATTGAGAGATTTTGATCAGCGCTTAACATCGAGGTCTTTAGCACTGGTGAGTATGGAGCAGCGCCGGAATGAAAGGGCGGGGGAAACGGGAGATCCTCGAGAAAACCCGCCGACCAGCCGAATCGTCCGGCACGTTCCCCACATGCGAAAATCTGGGATCCGACTTAGCCGGGAATCGAACCCGGATCGTCTTGGTGGAAGGCGAATGGTCGGACCATTCACAACAAAATTATTGCAGGAATCTAGAATACGTCATCTTCCTTCAAGTAAAGTCAAAATCGTTTGTTGAATAAATTTAAAGAAAATTTATGCATGTAAGCTTTTATGATCTGGTATAAAATTTGCCAGTTTTCGTTTTGTTTGGATGTGTCATATTACATGCTAAGAAGTATTAGATGTGAACACTTTTAAACAAACCAAATCTCTAAATCAAATTTAAAGCTTATTAAGTAATATGTGAATCAACGCCTTACTGGGAATTTAAAACTTAGACATATTTGAGACGTAATGAGATGTATTTAATTTCAAACATTATTTTTCAGTTCGTCTACTGGTCTATTAATATTTGCAAACAAAGGCCTTTTATAGTGGTCTATGAGCGTTAATTCTAAGATGACGCCATGTCTTGTCTCACGATGTCACACCACGCACATATAGTATATTCCAGCTGAGATCATGCGTCTGTTGATCGCCTCGTAACTACCACCTAACATATTTTTTAATGATATTGTGAAAACAAGGGTATATAGTATAGTATGTAATAAACTTCACGGGCTGAGGTTTGCGTAGACGGCCGAGTTAGCAAAAAGTCGATGAAGTTCGCTTCTGATGTCCATGTTTAATCAGTGTCATGGATTATGTGTAGCGTATTCTCGGTACCACATTAATTATAGCTTTTGCAAACAAACCATTTAATTCGTAACTTTATTAGTTTGTTTAAGTTGCAAATATTTTGCAATTATTAAGTACCTATATCTCATCTGTTGCGCGTGATTGTGTATGTTGGCTGGCTAGTATTAATGAGATGCATATATAACCAAATTTTTATAAAATATTTTACGGAGAATAATACAAATAAATAATTCACTGTAGCTCGGAAGGGTCTTCTGTATAGAGTAAAAAATAAACACAATCTTAAAAAAATTTACTCTGAAAAAAAAAACACTTAAAAGTAAACAATAATTACATTATTTTTAGACTGCTTAGAATACAATAAATTTATTGGGACGGTAATATACAATTTTTGTAGTCAGGGCCAACCACGGTTACTACACGTATATTGAAGTAGCGTAGGTATACACAGTTTAATGAAATTTAACGCTGACAGTAACTAAGCATTTCTTAATCGACACAAAGACAGCAGCCGTGCGGCGTTGAACAGCACAGGGTGCAGCGGCGGGCGTATACGGCGGGACTGGGAGAGGAGCACCGATTTAATTAGGAATTGCTTCATTATCGAATTTACGCAAGTTTTAAAAAAAATTATATCAATTTAAAGAAATTTCGTGAAATTGACTATTAGCTTGGCTGGTACAGACTCCAAAAAGAACAGTAGTCGTATATTACTGTCCTAACAAGTTGATTGTATTACAAGTAGTCTAAAAATAACATATTTATTTTTAAAATTTAAGGACACTTTTTTTTTCAGAGTAGATAATTTAAGAAGTCGGTTTTTTGATAAGTTTTTCTTATTTAGGGTTTGATTTTACGGAGTTCCGGTGCCTACCTTCCATATTCGTGCTGTCTGTCGTTAAGGAATTCCGTTGTGCCTTCGCAGTCCAAGTCAGTCCAGAAAGTAGTTGTCCGTAGTTAGGCATCTACCAAGTCTTGGATTGCCATAAGCCTTCCAATATATTAATCACTATACATTTCGTATTCGATTTTTCCTGGCGGGGTCAGTCCCCGGATTTTCGCATGCAGGAATTGTACCGGACGATGCCGCTGGTTGGCGGGATTTCTCGGGGATCTCCCGTTTCCCTTACCGTTTCATTCCGGTGCCGCTACATACTCACCTCATGTCACACCTCACCAGCACTTAAGACTTCGATGTTAAGCGCTGACCAATATCTCTTACTCACTCCTATTCGACTTTAAGGAGTTCCCTTGTGTATCTCCAAAATCAAAAGTCCAATGCCAATAAAGTTAAAATGTGACCGACTTGTAAATATCCTATAAAAAAACTCCCAATCGTTTTGAAAATGACGGAGTTCTGAGGTAGCAAACACAAAGAATATATAAACTCCTCCTTTTTTAAAAGTCTGTTAAAAATATTTCTCTACGAGCTGTGCTTTTTTTAATGATACGCAATGTATGATTTCATGCTTAAGTAGCAATTGATTTAATTATTAAATCAAACAAAACACACACCACTTATGGATGTGTAATGGAAATTTAACAAATTTAACATCGGTGAGTAGCAAAATAGATACAATGAAGTAAAGTTTTTGTACTAAATAATTACGTTTAAAAAATTATAAAAAAAAATTATTCCCACTTGCACAAAAATATTATATATGCTATAAAATTAACTTGCTTAGTAACGTGAAAAAGGAGATACTGTCTAACTAAAATTTTGTAAGGAACATAGTATTTTAAAAGAACACAAGTTATCTTACATAGTGTTAAAAATTTGCCAATTAAGTACTATTTTGACTACACAATGAATATGATTTAATACAGAATTTAAACTTTCTTCATTCAGAAAAATATAATGGTAGTTAATAAAAGTTCTTACAATGTGAATAATTCAAACATTAAGCAAGTTACAGCAATCAGCGGGAGCAAATCAGGTACAAGAAAATATCGTTACGAATCGCTGCGGAAGACATTGTTTTGTGTAGATGTCGCGCTTGTGCCACCTCCCTCCCAAATCACGTTCAACTCTCTGTAGTTAATATTACCTGGAGAATGCAAATCCATACTTGCTTTACATCATAATAACCATAAAGAGTTCGGTGCATCCGCTGTATGTCTCGAATGTTGAATGTTCCACTCACGCGACGCGGAGCCCAAACATAAAGAGATGATAGTACTGAAAATTCGGAAAATCTGTCACTTTCGGAATTAACAAGATGTGCCTTTTTTGTGGCACCGGCTTGTTAGAAGAACTATCCAGAAATGGGATTGCGTGAAGATTACAAATATGGCAAACTCCTTCGCAAGGCGGTTTTCATGTTGGAACAACTATAGCATGACAGACGCGACGTGAAGTGCACAACGGGGATAAAATAACTTGTCAGCCAGAATAAAGGTTTTTGTGATGTCAGCGCGTTAAAAATCGTAGACGCGGCATGAATTTCTAATAACAAGTATTTATATTTTATTCGTGTCGCTGACGCGACAACGCTAAAAAACGGAACGTCACTTAAAGCTTCAATGTTTTTGAATCCAGCAAGTTGGTACTAAATTGCTTTTATTTATTTTGCGAAACATTTTTGTTTGTTATTATAAGCAAACCGTAACATTTTTAAGCAAACTTGTAATCGTGACGTTATATTCAAATTTGGATATACTAGTGGTTATTTAACAAATAAACCGTTAAACACTGAAATACCCTAAAAACCTATGGCTGTCGTTCGTGAGGTAGGTTTGTAGTTTCAAGGAACTGTTTACATTTCATTAATTATTTTAGTAACTGTCGAGCAGCAGACGAACTATTGTATGCTGAAACGAAAAATTTTACTGTCGCGCCCTACGTATCGAGTCTGACGCGGTATTGTGATTACAGCATAATGCTACGAGTCTCGAGTCCCGAATGTGAGCTAGAGATAAAAGGCGACAGACGTTTACGGGCAAAGAGGGCGACAGTGATTTGAGACGAACTGCTGCATGAGGAAAGACATTGTGCGCAAAGTCTACGACTAAAGAAGGGAGCAACTGAAGTGTTTTATGCATGGCAGACAGTGAAGGCCAGCAAACTATGGGGTGAAAAGGGAAAGGACAACTGAGAGCCGTAAAGTAATTTTTTTTAGTTACGTTAAACTGTCTCTTCTATTTCTTGATACATCCAATTCTGAATGACTAGTGGCGGAAAATGTTCACGAAATGATATTTGCAACACTTTGTTTCAGTGCCAGACATGCACACCTGCAACTCCGCTTCGTGGCCATTGATTTGATATATATTTTATGACTCGTAGCGTATTAGGGTTCTACTCGCAAATCTCCGACGTATGGGGTCGCAATTTTTGATTGCGCAGAGTCGTTTTCCATTTGACTGTATCAGCCAATCAGCCAATAACCATAAACAAAAGCTGTCGATGTGCATGTAAGGCACTGAAAGGAAGTGATGTAAAAATATTTTCGCGAAAACTTCCAGGCCCTACAAACACAGTGTATAATTTCTCTTCCTTTCTAAATATTTTTTACGTCTGAGGCCATAATTAAATATGTTAATTTGTGCTTGTGAAGCATTTAGAAGTTTTTGAAGGTTTCATGAACGGCTTATTGTAGTGACAGGGATAATTTCTGGCGACGAATTTTTTAAATTTACATTATTTGGAAATAGAAGAATATTGCATGTATCATCATATCTTTTGGATTAGTCGGCAATTAAAAAGTTAACAATAGATGCATTTTCAGTTTGAAAAAAGACACTATCTCCTGAAAAATTAAGTAAGTATCTCAATAAAAGCGTGTTAAATGCAAAAATACCATACTGTAAAACATTTTTTTCCACCTTTATAAGGGAAATCTTGAAAAATTTGTTGCCAAAGAAATATCTTGAATGTCTTCGAAGGTTGTTCTTGTGAACTAAATTATATCTTTGTAAAATAACAAAGCTCAATATTTTTACAGAGAAAATCTTTGTGGAAGTACAAGCAGGTTTTTTTGGTATCTGGGTTTCCAATGATTTCCCTTGAATCACAACATCGAAAACAATGACTTTTAGATCCTAGTGGCAGTTATTTCTTCCGCCATAAGACCTTACTAGATACATCCAAAATTCGCGTTATCATTAGACTAAATTTCACTTTCTTATTCATACCACAGAATAATCAGCGGCTCAATTTTTCGTGAACTTTTATGTGTTTTACGTGTGTTACGTCTTTACGGAGATTGGCGTCTCTACCGTGCAAGCATTCTCCGCGGCAAGTCACGACTATATCGGCCAGCAGGATACGTCGAACGAGCCTATAGTCACTTGGAGTCTAGTCAGCTGTCAAAAAATAAAGCAAATGTATGTAGACATTACGTCCTACCGATAAATAGTGACGTTCCTAAGTATAGCTGGTTCAGGATACATTGAGCGTCTATGAAACCCTAGTTACTTAATTTATTTCAGATTATTTATAGTCTCATGACACTTTTTGATATAAACAAACAACACTTAAAAACAATAGAAATGCATAGATCATACTGTACTCAAAAGTTAATGTCTTAGCTCACAATAAATATTATTTTTTAATTAATATTCTAGGCAAGATGATCTTCAATACTGCTTACTGTTACCGCGAACCACGTACACTTATCGTTATCAGAATGAATGATGCAAAGCAACAACGGTCGATGTAGTCCAGTACGCTACGACTCAGAGTGCAAATTTACGGAAATTGGTGTCCAGGAATATTCTCGGCTCTAGCACAGTCACTTAGAAAAGGTGTATCTTCAAGACTCTACTTAAGAGCCGGTCACCGCAATTGTATAACCACTGTAAACCTGTATTTTACTGTCCATACCGTGAATGTGACGTTATTTGACGATCGCTCAACAAATACTGAGGTATTAAAACGTTTAAAAATAATTTTATTTACTCACTCGCATTAAGCAAGTTGCCTATTCTTCACCAATAAAATTTACGCATTCATAGTAGAGTTATGTGAATTTCCCTTCCCATTTTTCTGTTTGAAAAATTTCTGTCACTTTTTTTGTCATATAAACTATACGATATCTGGCCTACATGTATTCTTGACAATCCTAACATATATCTAATCATATTTCTGTACATTTCCAAGGAAAATTCTTGGAAACCTAGTTGCCAAAGACATTCTGTGTAAAACCAATATGGTTGTTGTGCTTGTAAAAATACAATAAATATGATTTTAAAATTACAAGATATAGACTTGGCTGTATTTGTTCTTGCAAAAAGGAAAAATTAAAATTAGAATACTCATTTTTCGTTAGTCATGACACTGAACTTATTTATTAAATTTAATTTTAATTAATACATTTTACACGTAATTGATAAAAAAAGTCAAAGTTACTTACACTCGAATCTACATTTTCGCATATAGAAACCACGCATCTTTCACCCTAGGCCACTTTGAATAAGTTCCAAAATTTGAAAGTTGATTTTACCTCTACTTGAATAAGATATGGTTTGTATACCTTGGTTTTGTGTTCGTGCTGCTAACTGTTGGTACAGGCAGGAACTGTTGGTATATGTACGGAATTCCTTAGCAGCACTGCAAAAGTCACCTTTCTTACTTTATTAATGAATGGTTTTACCAAGAAAGTCTTTGTACATTCATAAATATTTGCAAAAGACAAAGAAAATCCTTGAAAATTTTACGAATTTTTTTATAGATTGAACTGTTTAAAAATTACAGCAATTATTCTGTGGTTTAGTACTCTCAAAAATTGGTTCAAAATCAAACATTTGTTATTATTAGCACGAGTCAGGAAGGAGTGTATTAATCAAGTGTCGTGGTACCTTGTAAAAACTGTAACCACTTATGTGTTTCCAATTTGTCCGTTATAATATTATTGTGCGTAATGTTACCATAATAATATACCTCAAAATAATTTCTATACAAAATAAAAAACTGCTGAATATTTCATTGTTTAGACAATTATCAGAGCAACCTTATTTAATATTGTCTAGTACTTTATTTTATTTGTCCAATGGCTCTTTAGATAGAGGATTTTATTGGTTGCGTACGACAGTTTTTCATTAAAATGTATTGACCAGTGAAACGATTTTGAACAGCGTTCAAAAGACTTGAACGCGGGTGAGGGGGGACATTGAGTATAAAGCAGAGCCGAAATTAGTGGGCGAGTGTAACGGGAGATTCCAGGAAAACTAGCTGAACAGCGACACGATTCCCACATGTGAAAATCCGGGGAACGACCCCGCCGGGAATCGAACCTGGATCGCCTTGATGGGAGGCGAGTGGTCCAGCTAAAATACCAAACGCAGCCCCGTATTTTTATCAGAAAAAGTCAGTAGATTTGTAGTGAATATTTAGTTACGTCAATTATAAAGCGATATAAAACAGGGTATTTAGTAAAATTTTGTGCGTGTGTGTTTTCTTTTTTTTTCATTTGATATCAAGCATTGCTGACGAAATACGTTAGCGTCGATTATAAATGCTAAAAGAGTTGCCTTGAGATTAATGTAGGTAGGACTTAAAGTCTCGTCAACATAGAGGTCATTAGAGACGGAACAAATGACTTCGAGGATCAAGAACCAGCTCGTTGGAAGAAATCACCCAAAAGTTTGAACGGATAAAAGGAAAAACTCCTAAAGTAGAATGGCACTCAGTGCGAAAAGAACCTAAGCACCGGATTTGTCATTTGACTCTTTTACAGTTGACCGATTTTTTAGTGTAAAATATCAAGAAAAAAAGCAGCAAACAAAACCGTTACATATTTTATGAGGAACCTTGTTTAGCTTCTCAAACCTTCGACGCCAGTATGCATACAGTTCTTTGTAAAATCACGTTCGCTTGGCACTAAATGCCTCAGTTGTTGTAATGTGGTTCTCTGGAACGAGAATCAATTGTTTTACAACTTTTCCTAGCTGTGCTTGGCGATGGGCGGCACCTACTGCGCGCTTAAAATGCATTGCAGCGTGTTAGTAAACACGTTCTTTTTTTAACGAAACTATTCCACATGTGCCCGTTGTGTCAATGTACGAAAAGAAAATACACTTCAAACGATGACGGAAAGATACTTTCAAAACAACACTTAAATTAGGAAAGTCGTTTCGGAACCCCTCAAAATGGCAAAAAACAGCTCAATTTCAATATGTTACAGCAGAATATTTACTCACAGGAATCACGTGAAACTGCTCTAGAAAAATTCAATGGACTTTGTTTAAAACTTTCTATCAGATTAAAGATGGAGTCACTTCTGGAAGTGTCAGTCAGGGGAATTTTCTACCGTGACAGATGAGCCGGTCTACATTGTCTCTGGCGCCATGCCTCACTCACACAAACACACAGCCAATAATCTCTACATTTAATGAGTACCGCGATAAACGGTAACAGATAAAAAAAAAATTTCTGGAAATAGTTTTTGCTATGTATCCTAGGTAGTGTTCGATTTGGCCGTCTAAGGGCCCTTACCACGTTTCAAGCCCTTGAAAAGTTCATCGCGTCGTCACACGTGCCGCTGTTCGAATTTACAGCAAGGGCTCACATGCACCCAAGAATGTCCTCTTCAGCCAAGGGCTCGAGCCAGTTAGCTTTAGCGAGCCCTAAATTTAAATTCACAAAATGCAACCTGCTTAAAAAAATTGGCCAACACAGTAGAAACAATTTTAAGGAAACTGAGAATTAATCTTACACTGCTAACGCAAACGACCAGTTTAATGCAGCGTGTGCGCTGCTATCTCTTGGTTGAGAGATTAAAGGCCGTGCTACATTCGCATGTCTCTTGGTCCTTCGTGTCCTCTTGTCCCATCGTCTCTCGACATCACCAAGGGACACCCAGAAATGTGATGCCACAATAGAGCTGTCTCATCCTGCAGATTCAGAAAAGCGACACCAGAGTGCAGTTAATTTTAATGGAGTTTTCGTACTTTCGATAGCCCTTTATTTTGTTATT
>PNEQ01061333.1:0-17537 GCA_003012365.1 Medauroidea extradentata | reverse complement strand
GGGCAATAAAAGACTGGCCACAACCAACAGACAGGACACAGGTGAGGAGCTTTCTTGGACTCTGCGCTTATTATCGGCGATTTGTACATGGATTTGCTACGATTGCCAAGCCACTACATGAGCTTACTGAAGCCAAAAGAAAATTCCTGTGGATGCCTGAATGTGAAACCTCTTTCAGAAAATTAAAAGAAGTTTTAATGTCCCCTCCAGTTTTGGGCTTCCCCGATAGTGAAGGCGAGTTTATATTGGACAGAGACGCGAGTGATGTAGCCATCGGTGCTGTGCTATCCCAGGTTCAAGATGGAGTAGAGAATCTGCTAGAATATTTCAGCAAAGTACTGCAGAAACCAGAGAGAAATTATTGTGTCACTCGCAGGGAGCTATTGGCAATGGTGAAGTCCATATCACATTTCCACCACAACTTATATGGCAGACACTTTACTTTGCGAACAGATCATGCTGCTCTACGCTGGCTACTGAACTTTAAGAACCCCGAAGGACAAATAGCTCGATGGATACAACATCTTCAAGAATACAGCTTTGAAATCCAACACCGTGCCGGTCGTTCCCATAATAATGCACATGCATTATCCCGCAGGCCTTGTGACGCCAATTGTCGCCATTGTGAATGGCAAGAGGAGAAAAGCGGAGGAGTGCACTATGTTAGAACCACAAGGCTTCAGGCATCAACAGCCGATAGGAAGTTCTCCTGGACTGACGACAAGATAAGAGAAGAACAACAAAGTGACCCAGACTTGTGTCCAATACTGGATTGGAAAGAACAGGACCACCGGCCAGAATGGCAGGAGCTATCTGAAAAGAGTGCTACAACTAAGGCATATTGGGCACAGTAGAATTCACTTGTTCTGAAGAATGGTGTCCTCTACCGGAATTGGGAGAGTGCGGATGGCAGACATGAACACCTACAGTTGGTCCTCCCAGAGAACAAGGTCCCAGAGGTACTGACGGAGCTCCATAATTCAGTGTCAGGCGGTCATTTTGGCATTAATAAGACTCTCAACAAGGTTTGAGAGAGGTTTTACTGGCTTCATTGCTGAGAAGATGTCGACAGATGGTGCCGAATGTTTGATGACTGTGCCGCAAAGAAAGGTTCGAATGTCAGAGGTCGAGGTCGTCTCCAGAATTACAATGTTGGTGCACCATTCGAGAGAATGGCGGTTGACATCTTGGGTCCCTTGCCAATAACCGAGAGAAACAATCGGTACTTGCTGGTGGTGCAGGACTACTTCACCAAGTGGCAGAGGTTCTTCCCATACCAAATCAAGAAGCCAGCATGGTGGCTGATTCACTGGTAGAACATGTGTTCTCAAGGTTCGGGGTGCCATTGGAGCTTCACTCGGACCAAGGGCGGAAATTCGAAGCTGCCCTTTTCCAAGAAGTGATGAAGATAATGGGTATAAAGAAGACCCGAACCACTCTGCTACATCCACAGTCTGATGGAATGGTCGAACGCCTAAATCGCACCCTGGAGCAGTACCTATCCATCTCTGTATCTGATAATCAAAAGGATTGGGACTCCAAAGTACCGCTGTTTATGCTAGCATACCGCTCTGCCATTCATGAAGCAACTAAGGTGACACCGTCAATAATGCTGTTTGGAAGAGTGCTCCGTCTCCCGAGCGACCTGATGTTCGGACGACCGGCGGAGGAAGACCAGATTGCATCTCCAGTGTAAGTCAGCGAGTTACGTCGCAAGTTGGTTCACACTCACAACTTTGCCCGGCGACACCTTAGGATCAACACCGACAGGATGAAGACTCGCTACGATAGGAATGCACCAGATGAAGCATTTCAAGAAGGTCAACTAGTGTGGTTGTACAACCCTCAGAGAAAGAAGGGGTATTGTCCCAAGCTGCAGAAGAAATTGGAAGGCCCTTATGAAATAGTGAAGAAGATCAATGATGTTGTGTTTCGGATTGTTCGTCGAGGCTCTCGGGCGAGAGGACCTAAATTTGTACACGTCGACTGATTAGCCCTCTACGATGGACCTGAGACTGCTGTGTTTGTTCGGGACGAACAGACTTAAGGACGGGGCAGTGTTGCATGCTGTGTTTCTGAGGGTGGGCTGTATGGGGCCTGTGTCGAAACACCTTGATGGCTGGCCCATGACTCAAAGCCCGAGTGTCTCACAGTGGAAATCCCGCCGAAACTACGTCATAGATACCTGTCCCAACTGCGTTTTTGCCCTCCGAAGCGGCATACGTGACTCAAACCACATACGAAACATGATGAAATATCTAATTTTAGACCCCTGTAATGCGGTAATTCCCCTGCTGTTTTGCCTGGTATACAAGGACTGAATCGACAAATTGGAGAGAGTTCGCTATTGGTCGTGCTAGAGGAAGGTGCTATGGTTGTAGAGATAGACTGGTGAAGACATCTTGGTGATGTCAGAGTCTACTGTGAGGCGGCGGGCTGACGGGCGAAGAAGGAGGTACGCGACGGGAGTCGAACCGAAGACCTCAAGAGTGAAGACAGCGGTGCACTCGGGGTGCTGCGCAGCACACGACAATTCATCACCACGGCGGACTATTAAGGTTGTACACTGTCACTACTTGAAATACTGTTGATTGGATATATGACTGAATTTTATTGTGATTTGTACTGTTTAATTAATTGATGGTAGACATTTTTTGTGCTTTAATTGTCAAAGTTAATTAACGTGTCTGTGACACAGTAGTAATTGTGTGCATAACTTATTGTGTCTTGAGAGTAATAGTTGATTACTGTTTTGTGTATTTCGTAGCTTTGTGAGCTATTAAATCCAGTACTTAATTTAACTCTTTTATTTCTAATTATAAGACCTCTATCCCAAAGAACTCATGGGAATTGCCCACATTTAAAGTTTATGTCTCAAACTTGTAACACTGGTGTCAGAAGTGGGATAGAGGCATAAAGTAAATTCAATAATTAATCCTGCAAACTTAATTATTACACACAATTGTTACTTAATTAAATTGAACCACTTTATTAATCTTAAGTTTAATTTTCATTGTAAATGTGAATGATTACAAGAAGAATGTCAGTTGAAATAGAAGCACTAAAAGCTCTCATTGGGGGAATGAGTGGCCAATTAAGTGGCCAAATGAATTCAGTCAAAGACAGTGTAAATGAAAATGTTGATAAGAAAATTGATAGTGTAAATTAAAACGTAGATAAGAAAATTGATAGCGCATCTGCGACAACATTCTCCTTCCCCAAAATATGACAGATCCGAAACCTAAATCGGGTCAGGCGATAGGCCCAACGACCTAGATTCCCGAATTCATGAGAGTGGGACAGCAACCAAGTGATAGCCTGAATGTCAGAATACAGGTCAAACTCAACAGTATCAAGATAATCTGTGAACCGCGTCGTCCCATAAACACTAGCTAGTGCCTCTTTTTCATACGCGCTTAGTTTCCTCTCACCATTTGTCAACACCCAACTCGCGAAGGCCATGGGGACCACAAATCTGACCCAAAGCTGCCTCTTTAGCTTCCTATGACGCATCCACATGAAGAACAAACCGTGCGTCAAAATTGGCTATATTCAATACAGGGCTAGTGGCCAACTGCCTTTAATCGCTTGAAGGCTCGCTCTTGATCACTACCCCAAACAAAAGTCAATGGGGCCACGATTTCCGCGAACTGAGGTATAGATCGGAATAATAACCCATCATGCCCAAAAATTTAGACACCCCCGAGGGAAATGGGACACTGAAAATTTACTATCGGCTCCTACTTTTGCCGGATCCACGAATAACTTCCCATCGGCTATTACATATCCCAAAAACCGCACAGTACCGGAACACGTGTCTTTAGAAGGATTAACCATCAAGCCCACCTGTCGCAAACTCTGAAGTACCTCGCGAACATGTTCAACATGCTCCTCCATGGACTCACTGTATATCACAATGTCGTTAATGTAATTAAACACGTACTTAAATTTAAGATCTGACAAAACATGATCTATCACATGCGACAAAGCTTCCATACCAAAGCACGTGCCCATCGGGACACAATTGAACTCATACTGTGCCCATGGGGTACAAAAGGCTGTGTATTTTCGACTGTCGGGATGCACCAAGCACTGGTGGAAGCTATGGTTTAAATCTAACAGAGATAAGATCTTGGCCTTCCCTAAATATTGCAAAGCGACTTCCACAGTCGGCATTGGAAATGGATCCATTCGAATCACTTTATTGATGGCCATCATATTGGTTACCAAACGGTAGCATCTGCAATTCCCTTTGGTAACCAAAAATGTGAGACACGCGTAGTCTGATTTAGAAGGCGAGATCACCCCATCTTTCAACAATTTGATCAGTAATGCCCCGGAAAATGTGTAATTTAGGCGGAAGATAGTTAAAATGCCGCTGTCGTACGGGCGTATCACTAGTGACAGTGAATCGGTAAGGTAACACGTTGCAACGTCCTATTTTAGGAGTTATGACATAAGAGTACTCCTGCACCACTTCCTCCATCCGACCACGAACATCCTCGCATGACGTAACGCCCAAACCTTCACTTACAAGCACGCTCCTTCTGTGTTTTTAAGTTTTATTTTCGCGTCAGGCACGAAGGCGAAATACAGTTCTCCCTTGCCCACATCAATAACTGCTTGCGTTTCACCCAAAAAATCTAATGCTAACACAATTTCAGCAATCAAATTGTCAAAAATCCAGAACTTCCGTGTCCACGAAAATCTCCCTATTTTCATATGTAAATGCACGGCGTGATTACACGTAATCACATGCCCGTCTGCTAAACAGGTCCGAACCATCGTGTCTTGAACTTCCACCTTTACCACCGAGGGTTTATTTTCCTGCAGTTACGCTAAGAAAGACAATTTCACAAACGAATGGGCTGAACCAGTATCAACCAAACCTAAACGTAATTTACCACTCCAGCCAACATTAACATAACATTCTTTAATAATTTCCCTTCTTAGCCCATAATGCCGTCACCTCAGGATTACGCGTGCGGGCCACCCTTGTTTCCCAAATTGCATGCAATTCGGTAATGTTCAACTTTACCGCACCTAAAACAGCGACGTTCGACCTTCGTGACATGCGCTTCTTGACACCTCTCAGCTCTGTGCCCCAATTTGGCACAATTGCTACACCAACTACTACTCCACTCATTACGACGGAATTCTGTCCTTACAGCTCTCAAACTACAACCTTCTGGCCTCCGATCACGGCGAGTTGATCCTTCACTCGTCCAATGATGGACCTCCCGACTACCACTTTCATTTTCCGTGGAACCAGCCGCAACCACACCGGCACCACGACGGCACTCCTCATTCAAGTCTACTTCTCGTTGTAACTCCACGACCAAACCACGCAACTCAGCCAGTGTCGTCGGTCGCGGGAACAAGGCACACAGCGCCTTCACTTCGGGCCTTAAATGGTCCAAAACACCTTTAATCACCTTAGACTCGTCACGAGCAAATTAAGCGCCCAGGTGTAGTTACACACCGTCTGGACAAACGAAGGAACAGATTCCTCTATCTGCTGAAATTGATTGACCGAGTCTGCCTTCACCGATTTCCACACTCGGGAAGACCCAACCGACTCGATCAGTCGTTCTTTGAAGTTCTCATATCTCCCAACATTCGATATCACGTCACTCAAAACATCCAACGCCAGTCCCGTGATGCGAGGCAAAAAGGCCTGTAGGAAAAACGAGTTGACTAATGGACGACTTGAAATACACGCCCCCTGACGTCACCACAGGGGAAAAGTACTGTGGGAAACAAAGCTTGTTTACAAACATGTTGATTTGTTAGTTGGTAATTGTAGAAAGCCAAAATGTTGCGCATTCATAGATTTACACGCAAGGGTAAAAAATATTGGTTGTAATTTCATGGTTAAGATACGCAAATACATAAGATTAATGTTTACCTGAAAAAACAGCAAATTCCAAACAAATAATCAATTTTCTTGAAGCACATCTCATTCGGGACATGTGAAGACAAACAGCTAAATGAAGGTTGTGTTCGGCTGCGGTATCCATGGAGATAGGAATTGTTTTCCACACCTGACTGAAGCTCCGCCTCTTTTCAAGTCATCCATTGGGTCGCATGCAGGCGATCCACCTCCACAAAGAAGTCTGTACCTGTTCATGGCTCAATAAGTGTTAGTCTGGGCACGAGGGATATACTACCTAACAAAGTAGACTGCACGCCCGTCAAAGGCAGCGACGCCGACGGCACACACTGGTCAAAGGCCCTGACGCCGATCTCCATAAGATTACCTACATAAGCTATAGCCTTTAGTCGCAATTCAGTTACCATTTCTTCGGGCCGAAATTCTACTCCCGCTTCGTTAAGATACTGTGTCAACTCTAGATAGCCCATACGGGCTACAGACTCGGTCCCAGATCTGCCATAACGTCAATACGCCACTCAGTAACCTAACTTAAAGCCCTCATAAAAACAAGAAAACACTGAAAATCCAGCATTTACGTTCCCCTGCCCAGGACTCAGACCCGGAGCATAGTTGCGCAGCGTTGTAATATTAGGGCACGTACGACCCCAACCTCACACTATACCATAACATATTAGAGAACAAACAGGAAGTATCACAGGCTAGGGGAAGGCGAGATTATCAGCTATGTGACCCGAGGGCCAGAAAATAACAACAGTTGAAATTAACACTGCTGTATATTACAAGACCTCAATGATACAATACATAATTACACAACAACTGTTACCATCACTGAACAAGAGTAAAGCGTAGAATGTTGAATCTGGCAGGACGGAAAAGGAATGAAAAGTTCGAGAAGTAGTCTACTTATCATGGTCGGTAACATACCTAAGAAGCTGGCAGGTGTGGCTCGGCCTAAGCTACAAACATGAATGGCCGCCTCGCCACAGGCCGGCAGGAAGGAAGCGGAGGAGGAGGGGAGGGGAAGGTGTGCACGCAGCGCGGAGCGCGAATGGAGGGGGAGGAAAGGGAGGCACTGCCGGAAGCTTCAAACTGTGCGGTCAAAACGAGTCCACAATATGGCATCCAGCCTGGAAGGTTGGACCACATGGCACAAGTTATTGGTCATGGCTTTAATTAAAAATAATCTGACATTAAGTATCAGTAAATTTGTGAACTGGCTCAACTGTATTTTAAATTATTTCTGTCTTATATTTCTAGATTTTGTGATTTTGGTATTATTTACGGTATCATCAATACACTTATTGATTGGTAGATTACACTGCATTAACAGCAAAAAATGTGTGATCTGCACATGCAATAATGTTTCAGTATTTTTTGAAAGAATGAATGACATGTTTATGAACATATAAATCTTATGATTCATGTCTGCATTATTTGTGAAATGTTACAGTTATTCAATAGAGGGATGGATTTAGGCTTTCCTTCACTGGGGGAAAGAATTGTGATTTGTGCCCCTTCCTCGTTCCTTTAATTCCTGAGTGAACATTATCGGTGCCCACTGTAACCTGGCGCTCTAGACAGGTTGTTCCCTGCTTGTCCCTCTTTGGATCCACTCCTGGTTTAATGTACTTAAACTGCTGGTTCAGTTAACTTTGCCAAAAAGCTAGTAAGTAGTTAGACTTATTTCCCATGCTGTCATTTTACTGTTCGTTGGTGATAAACTTTCACAGTGCAATGACACGTGCGCTGCCAGCTGACCAACTGATGTTTGGATATAGGCTAAAGCCAGCTGGTCTGACTTAATTTATATCACTTCAGTTTTTGTTGCTGTTTTCAGGAATCTAGCACCGATGTAATAAGACTTAGTGTGTTAAAAATTATTTACTTGGTTAAACAGAAATTCTTCACGGCAAAGAAATCTTCAATTAATTATTAAACATGCAGCTACATGCTTCATACAGCAATCAAAATAATTTGTGACAAATGAGTAATTAATTTTGTGTGACTAAAATATCTGGTAAGTTTTTCTTTATGCTAGAAAACTAGTTTGAAAAAATGTTCAAGCGTTCAAGCTATACTCCTGGAAATTAAGATAAAAATAAAACTACAGGCACCTAATTTACCTGTGGATAGCATGGTTGTTTTATTGTAGCTCTTAAGTGCAATTGGCAGTTACCAAAACTGGCATTTTAGCTCTAAGTAAAATTTTGAAAGTACTATGTGCACCATTAGGTTGAGGTGAGCACTTGTAAGATGATTTCTGGGATAGAAAACTAGGTTTTTCGATTTGCGGAATGCTATCAAATTTAAAACTTGTAATTTAATGTCTTTGATGGATTCTGGTGAAGTGTAGCCATACCTATATGTGCAGGAGACAAACTTATGTTAATTGGGCTTTTCTTGACCATACATTTTGATTCTTACCCTTCCAGTTTCCAAGATCACCTTTTTGTCAATGGACATCTGCAGCAACTGGATACCATAAGGGTTATTTCTAATTGCCTTTCTCAAAACTGTTGCATGAAGTAATAGCATGCACACATCTGCCGCAGCTTTAGTTGTGTTTTTGTAGTTATGTACTGGTACCAACACCGTGTATTTTTACCATGTGGCTCTAAAAATGAAGGGAAATCCTAGCAGTGTTGTTTCAGCTGTTAAGATGTTTGAAGTAGCATAGCAATGACATAGAATTCATGTGCTGGTCTTTGGTGTGTTAAAAGATGGTGGTAATCATGCCCTTAGGCTGCGTTCTAGTAAATACTATGGTTTTTAAAATTTAAGATTCTTCTTCACAGGTGGTTATACAATAGTGCCAATTTAAAGTAGTGGTGCTGCCTAGTTTCAGGTTATATAATTAAGTTTTAATAGTTTTTTTTTACTAGCTGTAAGTAAAATATTGGATGTATTTTTTTAGTATCAAAAGTCTTCTTATACGGCCATTTTATTATAGTTAATAGCATACAATTCACTGATTTTATTATAATGACCATTATATTTTCAGTTACATCAGTGTTTTAAATCCAAAGTTGTCATAGCCATTGTCATGACTGTTGTCATCTAGAGTATTGCCACTGTTAGGTTTTGTTAAGGTTTTAGCTAATCTGGCCACACATGCACATCCAATCTATCTGAGCACATCTGGGCTATGACTGGATGACAGAGAATTTATACAAGTGCCAGAATAAAGGACCTTGGTATTCCCTCAATGATGGCAATGACAGGGTATGCTAAAGTATCAAAAATATCTAAACGTAATCTCATTCCAAGGGCTTGGATGTTCATTATGTCACAGTTTGTCAAAATATTTTTCTTCTCATTCTTAGATACACAGCCACTCAGTCTAGTGACTGATACTCTTAGATATTTGCTACTTCATAAAATTGTAGTGTATACTCTTTTTGTTAATGAAGATAAACCACAGATTTTTGCACAAATTACTGTGGTAACATATTTTTTTTTTAAATTTTCAGTTTTTGTATGTGTCCAGCAATAAACACATAAGAGAGATCTGTTTGAAATTCATGTTTACTACAAATTAAATTACTTTTTGTCATGTGATTGTATATCTTTCCAAATTAATTAACCCCATGAAGTGTGCCTGCTATCTGTAATCAAGCAATGTTTGTTTATCTTATATATATATATATATATATATATATATATATATATATATAATTTTTAATTGGGGGGTATTATAATAGTTTAGAATTATATAAAATTAATTTTATTGCTAGTAAATTTAATGTGCACCATGAATTACAATAAAAAATAATTCATAAGAGGGAGGTGTTATAAATAAATATATCTAAATAACATAACAGTAACATTTCCCAGTTGCATCCATGTTACGCCCAATTACACACATTCTGGATATTGAGTTTTCCATTTTAAACACTTTCTGTATTTGCAATTAGCTAAAACCTCAACTCAAGCTTCAAAGATATTTTCTACCCTTTTATAATATATGTTATTCTTTACTCTGATGATGATGTTTTTTTAACTTAACTGATAGAACTACGAAGTCGGATACATAATGTGCTATGAACTCCTGTAAGTTTCATAAAAGTCGTAGCGTAACCACTTCAAAGTAAATTACCCGGACATTAAATAGATGAATATATTGCTGAGTGAATAAGTAGTGAGCGCAAACCTAACAAAATTTTTTTTTTTTTCAGACGTACGAACTGTGGTAAGAAGAAGGAAAATGACCGCAGATCACACACTGTTAATTGCCGCTGTATTACTTACTAACACTTTTAAGATGATGTGCTGCAAATGGTCTTTAATGATGTGAAATTTGAACTTTTTTTTTATTTCCCATTGCTAGTGTGTGCATAATCAGAGAAACCATTATACCATTACAGTATTTTGAGTGGATTTTTTTGTTTTAAGTTGTCACGTGATCAATTATTTGCTTACATGTTTAAATCACATTGATGTGCTTGTATGTTGAAATAGCTGTGCTTACATGTTGAAATAATTGTGTATACATGTTGAAATACTTGTGCTTATGTGTTGAAATACTTGTGCTATGTGTTAAATTCTTGTGCTTATGTGTTGAAATACTTGTGCATATGTGTTGAAATACTTGTTCTTATGTGTTGAAATAATTGTTGTGTTTATGTATCATACCAATTCTTCATGTGTTTAGATGATTATTGAAGTTCTCGTATTATGAAATGATAAATGAAGATTTTGCATGTTATGATCGCTTAAAATGTAGCACATTGGAACAATAATTGAAGATCATGCTTATCAGAATGATTATTGGCATCCTTGAATGTTGAAATATAGTAGAGGAGCCAAAATTCTGAGATTATATTGTAAGTGAAATCATAATTGGAGGGCCAAGACATGATTGTGGGCTGAAATGCTGAAAGGATGTTTGGGGAACCGGCATGCTGGAGGGATTTATGAAGAGCCAAGATGCGTACTGAAAGGCTATTTAGAGGGCCAAGATGCTGAAATGATCATCAAAATTCTTATGTGTTTTTATTATGGTGCCTAAACATTGAAATGATTATTATGTTTATGTGTATGATAGTTGTAATGTTTAAAAGTTACATTAAATAGAATGCATAAATGTTTAGATGGTAATTGTAATACAGTAAACTTCATATTATCTGCTTTAATTAATGTGGGGAAATGCAAGGATAATGGGGAAACATGGATAATCAGAAAACAGCCCATTTGCCAATATAAAAATAAAAAACAGGAATTTATTTATAATTGACCCAAACACCATAGCAATGTGTGGTTTTGCTACAAATACTGTATTTACTCATGTGTAGCACACTCTTTTTCCCCAAATAAAAATATATATGGGGTTCACATTAATACATCAGAAAAAGTGATGTTGAAATCTTGTTAATCCATTCTTGGGCGACAGAGTTGACATCCTTACATTCCAGAATGTTTTTTTACATGCTATATGCACACAATGTCGCATGTATAATCTGGTGTTTACTGTACTTAGATATTGAAATGGCAATTGTATTTCCTAAATGACAACATGGCAAGTGTATTGCCTTAGTGTTGGAATGTTAATACATGTGGCTCCAAAGTATTTTTAAAAATTATATAATAATGGATAATTTTCAATGTTTAAATAATTGGTATGAGTTTATATTGATGGTGAATTGTAAATTGGTGTTATATAAATTGAGGATATAGCTGGAATAAGGGCACATGGGTGTGTGTGCCCTATTTGTTATTTTTACTTACAGTGTTTTATTGTGTAAGGTTGGCATTTACTGAGGTATAAAATTATGCAGATACCAAAACATACTGTTTTCAGTAAGTTTTATGAACTACTTCTATGGTTGTAAATGTTAAATGTTCGTGTTCATACATGTAGTGTGCCTAGCTGCCAGTCACATCAGTTTCTACTCTCTAATTAATTTATTTAGCTAACTGGAGTGCATGTGCATTTACAGATGTATACTGTTGGTTGCTCTATGTCACTGAAGCATCTAAACTTTTATTTTGCTCCTCTGAACATGTTGAGCATTTGAGTGGGGTTTGTTGCCGAGTCCCTTTTATTTAAAGTGACTTCAGTATAGTTTTGGTGATGTTTAAACAGTAATGTTATTGTAGGTGACTCATTAAAGCAATGAGTAGGACTTATAGACTGGTCATTCCAGGAGGGTTCTGTGTAGTAAAATCAATGACACTTTAAATCTGCCCTCATTAAAATTTGTATTTACATTTTTTTGGTTATCAAAGTATATAAATGTAATTGTGCTATTGTTAATGTGTTTACACCAGCGAATCCCAGTTAAAATGTATAAAATTAAAACTTTGAACATTTTAGTTTCTGTTGGCAGTGGTAATTAGTGTGGATTCCTATAGAATTTTCTAGTCCATCGAAGTAACTGTGTAAGTTGTATTTAATATTTTTTTATTAATTAGTGTTATTAAAATGTGATCCTTCATTTTGAATTAATTTTTTTATTAATTCTTTTTATATTCCAATTTTTTTTTTTTTTTTTTTTTTTTTTTTTTTTTTTTTTTTTTTTTTTTTTTTTTTTTTTTTTTTTTTTTTTTTTTTTTTTTTTTTTTTTTTTTTTTTTTTTTTTTTTTTCATTTTGACAGTTTTTCTGTATGTTAATTTACTAATTTTTCATGCTTAGAAAATTCTTGGAACGAGGCGACGCTCGTCAGAGCCGCATGAGTCTTTCCTTCCGGCAGGGGTGAAGGGTAGCATCAGTCATTGTGCAGATTGTGTGCTGGGCATTTGTATTGTTGGTTAATATAGTGAAAACTTTAAAACTCATTTACTTAAATTACCATTTTCTTTTGTGTACTTTTAATTCACCTGTGTCCTCAATTGATAATGGAATGATAATTTGTGTGATGACGTGTTATCATGATTTGTGGAAGTATATATTGATTAAATCATAATTTGTGTGAATATATATTACTGTTAATGTCATCATTGATGTATGTTTTGATGGTGAAGCCATAAAAGGTGTATGTATTGATATGTTTCAATCATAATTGGTGTAAGTATGTATTGAGGTTGCAATCATAATCATTGGTAATTACAGTTTGATGTTGAAATCCCATTTGGTGAGAGCAAATTTTGATGATGAATTTATAGTTGGTGGGGGTACATTTTGATTTTGGAAATCAAAATTTGTGTACTTCCTGATGTTGAGATCTTTTTTGACAAACAACGTGTCTATATTGAAACAGTATTTGATGTTATAATGTATTGCTTTTGAAATAATATTCGACATGAGAATGTAGTAATGTTGAAATTGTATTTGGCAAGATAATGTATCTTCTCATAATATTCAACATGATATGTATTTATTTTGTAATCATATTCAACATGAGAATGTATTGGCAATGAAATCATATTTGACATGAGAATTTATTGATGATTAAATCCCATTCTACGTGAGAATTTGTTGATTTTCAGATCATATTGTGAGACTGTATTAATGCTGGAATATAACTGGTTTGATTAAGCATTGGTGTTGAAAGTATGAATGGTCAAGTACATATTGATATAGAAATCATGATTGATGGGTGTACGTGTAGATATGGGAAGTGTTGAAATCATGTTTGGTGTGATAAAATAACGTTATATCATAATTTGTGTGAATGTGCATTGATGTGGAATTCGTAAGTACTGTGAGGACATATTGATGTTTTATCCTGTGTGTGAAACCGTATTGACTAATCATCTGATTAACATGATTGTTATGTATAGATTTAGGAAGTTATAATTTTGGATATACACATTAATTTTGGAATGGTGATAGATAAGAGTGCTCATAAGTTTTGGAATAATTGATCAGAGTACACTTTTTTGCAATTATAATTGGTGAGAATACATACAGGTAGAAGCACGAACTAATGGCATCAGATCTAATGACTAAGGGAACTGACATCATTCTTCATGAACATCAAAAAATAAAATTTTTATTTAAAAAATACAGGGAAATCGCTAAAATGCAAGTACGTATGTTGTAATTAAATATATTTTTAGAAATGTTTGCCAACTTGCAACAATAAAAATCACTGTTACCATCACTTAGTAGGCCACAGCTGTAAAAAAAAATTGGTGAAAAGACTTCAAAAACATTGGTTAGATGATGCATAAAAGGTGTGATGGGTGAGTTAGGCCAAGTGTGCAACACCGCGACATATGTGACAAGTCCACTGTACATGCTGCTTCCTTCTCCCTTTTGCTCCACAACAAAAATTTAAAAGTTCCGGCAGAAAATCCAAATAAAAGTTTGATAAAAAGTGATAAAAATATGTTTGGGAAGTCAATAAGCTGAAATATTGCGAGAAAATAAAAAAAAATTTATGTAAACACATTAAATAAACATAAATAAAATTATGCCAAAAAATTATAATAAAATGAAGCAGAAAATATTGTCATAAAATAATGCAGAGAACCCCAAGGTAAAAACCAATTAACATTTGATAATGGGCCTACAACAATAAAATAAGAAAAGAAAATAACATTAATAAAATTAAAATTGATTAAAAATACACTCATGATACAATGATTAGAGAGATAATGCAGTAAAAAAAAATAGTGGGAATGGGAATTGTGAAAGTGCACATTAGTGTTGGAATGGCAGTTTGTGAGAATCTGTGAATGTATTATGGTTTAATAGGGCTCTGACAACAGTATTTATAAACATAACTTCAAGAGCTAGATTTTCAACACATGAAAGAAATTGTTTGGTCATTTCATGCTGTAAATTGTACATTTGCAGCATTTTTTACTTTGTTAAATTGCATTTTTATTCACTTGATTTTTCTGGGAAATAAAGAATAATATATATCTTAATTGCATGCACAGAATAACAAAGTAAAACCTTGCTGTAGGCACAAATTATGGCATCAAATCCAAAAAATTGTTCAAATATCTGGAAATAGGAGTGATTACAATTCCTCTTAAAAATGGTACTGAAGTAAAATTTTACATTGTTAGTGTAAGCTACAGTACTTAATTTGTAACTTTTCTGAAAAATTGTTTGTAAATTTTTTTACAAGGACTTCTTACTGTTATTACTTTTCAAGTGGAACCTGTTTGTAGGTTGTGACATAAATGTAGTGAACTCATATAATAAACTATATACATTTTAGGAAGACTTTTTTCTAGTGTGCCCTTCTCTTTGGAACTACTGCTCCTGGGTGTTTCTTGCGTGCTGTTTGTAAAATGACCTACATTTTTATGAATTTGTAGTTAGTTAAATGAGTTTTAAATAATAGTTTTTTTTCCTAGGAGGTTGTAATAGAATAATATGAAGGCCTGTACTTGGCAACATTGGATCCACAGCTCACTTTTGAACTTGCTATGTGGCATGCTGATAGTATCGTGGTAATTTTTTTAATTGTTTACTGTGTGTGGTGCTGTTATTGTTAGTTTCCATTGGTTCATGCCAGTATTAATATCACCTGAACAAGCCTTAAAGCCATAGGTTTGAAGTTAAATTATATTTTATCTACTATACCACATAATGAAGGAACACACCTAAACTGTTATTGACGTGCGCAGTGCCAGTAAATGTGTGTTAAAATATTACAATGTTACATAACCTTATGTGTGTTTGTGAAAATGATCTACTGCGTTCAAAATATTCTGTTATGTATTTTTATTTCCATGGCATAACTGATTTAAAGGAAAAAATGTCATGGTATTGAGACGCAGCAGTTGTGCTGTCCTCTTCTCCGATGCCGGTGATGACACCTATATGGAACGGTCCCTGTTCCAGGCTGCCAAAAACTATACCTGATGCCTCTAATGTCTCGGAGATGCCGGGAAATGATGAATAGCTGGAACCGTCTCTGTTCCAGGCAGTCACCTCTTATTGGCAGCTGCAGTTGTACCAGTGGCCGAGTGATAATGAGTACTCTAGAAATTTTATATATATTTTTTAGTGTTTTTGCCTGGTTAGCATTCGTTTTTATCACGAGGGAATTAGTAAAGAAAAAAAAACATCAGTCATCGTCATTTAATAATATTTCATCAGTACAACAGCAGTTAGGACAAGTGCAGTGAATAATTGACACTAGTGGCTGAACATTCATATAAAGGGCCAAAGTCCCATGGTTTGTTGGTGTCACGAGTGCTCGTCTAGGTATCTCGATTGTTAGGATCTAACTCAGTATTGAGACGTGTTGCAATTTGCACTCAAATAGAAAAGATGTTGTCCGAAAGTGAGTTATTAATACATAATATTACAATGTGCTATTACAAGCACTTACAACATTGTTACTACAAAAAAAGACAAATGGGATTTCTCTACTGCCCGTTCTGCTGGTGAATCCGCCCTCTAGGCTTTGAGATGCCCCGCGTCTCAGTGCAGTGTCAGCTTGGACTAATGACGTCTTTGAAGTGCACTATATCCTTGGTATGAATTTATGAACATGTATTTTGAATAATAGTAACTTATGTTCGTATTGCAATCATAAACTTGTACTATATTGATATATATTTGTTTATATTTATTGGCTTTAAACTAGTTGTGTAATATTCTGCTTAGGAGCGCTGGTGTGATGGGCAGGTGGCGAAGGCATAAGAGTGTGCAGTAGAGGGGGAGTGCTTGAGCAGTGCTGGCCCGCGAAGTTAGTCAGAGAGGGTCGTAAGAGAGGTGGGACTGTGGAGTTGATCGTGTCGGGAGCTACGTTAAGCATTGCTACATTTTTGCGCTAATGGCCCAACATGAAATAAGAGTAACATGAGTAACATGAGGTGAAACACGACATCAGTGTCGGCTGTCTACCTGCAATATGTGCCGTGAGGGGCAATTTAGAGGAAGGCATCCGTCTGGCTGAATGGTCGAACTGGGGCGAGACCGACCTGCTGGCCTGAGCCCTTTCTGGGTCGATCAACATGGCATGCGTCAGTGGCCTCGGCTGTTGCTTCTGCTGGACAATTTCGGCGAACCATAAGGTATGCGCTGAAAAGTTTATATATGACTGCTGCTCGCCGTTATCTGAGATAGTGTCGTGTGGTAGGTGCTGTGTAAATAGTTGTGTACAGAATGACATGGAAGTGTGTTGTGTAAATAGTTAAGTGTATATAATGACAGGCAATGACGGTTACAATGGTTGGCAGGACTGACCAGAGAGACAGGCTGCAAGATGGCTGGTGTTGTGTAGGTCACGCGATCGGTATTCGGTAACTCGCGAGTCCGGACGAACGTACGAGTACGGGCGGTAATTCAGACAGTTATGTAGAGCACCCATGGGGTACTTGACGCCTTCGACAAATGTCGGGCTTGGAACAGGTAAGAACGTAACAGTGGCGACGAGGTTTCCGACTCGGGCACGCGCGCGCGGAACGTAAACAAGCTATCGCGATGGCGATGTTTCCCGCTTTCGGCAAGTTCATTCCAGGGCGAGACGTATGGCAAACGTACTCGGAACGGCTCCAGTACTATTTCGTGGCCAACAAAATCAAAGATAATGAGGAAAAACAGGCGATATTTTTTACGATGTGCGGGGTCGAGTTGTACGATTTGGTGACTTCGTTGGTGGCTCCGAAATCCACAACCGAAGTGGCACTCGCTGATATTTTGGCTACACTCACACAGCATTTCGAGCCCAAGCCTAGCGAGATAGTGGAGTCTTTTAAATTCCACAACAAGAACCAACACGAAGGCAAATC
>PNEQ01061318.1:15041-41294 GCA_003012365.1 Medauroidea extradentata | reverse complement strand
GGGTAATATGAACTCCCGAAAAATAGGACATGTTCTATTACGTTTTTGGGTAACGTTTCGGGTACAAAATCTGCCATGCCCAGAACCAAACCCCTTGTGGAGGTGCTGGAACTGCACTCAGACGGAAGCAGAAATGCTACCAGAAAATGGGCATAGAAACTGCTATGAAATTGGGCATCGTGTGAGGCCGGCTTTAGCCACGCCTCTTAGCCTACTCGAACACGTGGCACGGAGAGCTATCTTCAAGTTTACTACCAGCCCCCGTAAGTCTTAAGAGATAGCGGACCAGGAGCGTGAGACGTGATGTAGCGTGGTACGGTATTTTTTCTTGTATAATTATTGAACATGTTTCTAATCCGTTTATCTACGAAAAGAAGACACGTCAAACTCTGTCCCTATGATTTTATAAATGCCCGTCCGCTAGTTAAAAACATGATTTCCAAGCTCCTCAAAAGTGCTAAAAATGACTGAAAATATCAACGGTAATCAGAAAACTATAAAATAGAATCATGTATTGGACTTAACTACATACTTTACACATCGTTTGAAGTCCCATCGAAAAACGGGTTTTACGAAAACACTGCGCGCTAGTTTAGGACTCCGCGTCCAGAGGCGATGAGGTGTTTGACGGTCGTGTTATAATAGACTCATAGCCATCCCCGTTTCCGTGCCTCAAACGTTATAAAAACTAGGGTCCTCTAACTCTTAAACAGCAGTCAAAGTGCATAGGCTGTACCAAGACATCTTAGGACACAATAAAGAATATTATTTTAATCATTATTCTAGACAAGGAGGCCGTCAAAAGTGCTTATTTTATAACTAACCACCTATAAATATGAATCAATATACGACTCTAACTGTCTTCGCATGCACAGAATCTCGTTGATGTGTAGTACGACCTTGGTCTAGGCGCTAGTCGACTACGGCGTGGGAGTGTTCACTGTGGAGGTGAGGACGGCAAAGCGAGACCGCAGATCCCCTGGTAGCAGCCGTTTTGTTGTTGATAGTGGTGGAGGGTGAAGGGGGTGTCGAGGAAGGGGGGGGGTTCGCCTATTAAAGCTGCCCCTTAATGTCGGTGGTTCGGTTCGGAGCCGCGCGATAGGACAGCGGCACATAAAACCCGCGCTACAGAGGATGGGATTGTTTTATGACCCCCCCCCTCCTCCTCCCACGGGGCTCTGTTCGAATTCGACGGTCTTATTACGCTCCATTGTGCGGCGGGAGGGTTTGCGCCGCCGGCGAACACAGCTCGAGGGGCGGGCCGGGGTGAATGTAGTTGCTGTGGAGGGGCGGGGGATGTCGGAAAGGGTCATTAGCCTCTCTGAAAAGTGAGAGTCTTTAATGGAGCCATTCCGCGGAGGTTGTATGAGAGGGCGGGCATCCGCTGAGATACTACACATCGTATTCGTGTGGGTACATGCACCTCGGCTTTCGTCGAGTGTGTTTGCTGCCTTGCTCTGTGGGGCCCGAGATGCGGTGGTGAGGTCTTGGCGGGATGGGGTGGAGGAACCTTATACGGACCTTTATATTTGCTAAAAACCTTATGCTCCACTTTGTTTAATTTCCTTCTACGCACGTCTGCAGCTCTGCTTCGTGGTTACTGGCATGATGGCTTTCTGCAGAGACGTCACTTTTTGGCCTGTGCCAACCAGGACAACGTTACTGCGACACCACACGTCTGTGATTAGAGTACAGAACCTCAAGACGCTAATAGTTACAAACATACAATCACTGACCACGAATCAGAGTTACTGGTGGGCACGTAAGGCATTGAAACAACTTGGTTCAAACTTATTTTCACCAAAAAACAGTGACTCAACCCACACTGTGTGAGGGTTAAAATCTTCCAGTACTGTTCAGAACTCTTCTTTATAGTGTAGTTATCCCCTTCAAGGTTGCAACAGCAGTGTAAATAATGAAGCCAACACAACTTATATTTGTCGATCACAAAGACTAAGCTGCAGGAGCGAAGAAAGGATGAGAGAAGTAGAAGGAGATGTGTTAGGATAAAGTAGTTTTTACATAATGGGTAATATATACGCAAGGTATGTCGGATTGAACATATCCTATAAGGGACGTTGCCAATTTGCATATCAATATTTAGGGGACAATCTTTACAACAGAAGCAATAAAAATATTATGAGAACATGGATCCGAAAATGCATCATTTCTGCACTACAGATCGCAGTACATAGCGTGCAAGCTAGATCTTGTTACTGTGGAACACTATCGGATCTATTATTGGCAGCTGCATACCAGAAGAGACGTTTTTAAATAGGACTGTACGCATTGTGCGATGTAGCATTCCACATCAAAAATTGTCGAGCTCGCCAGCAATATCATGTACGTCATGTACTGTGAAACTACAAGACGCTGAGAGATAAAAACATCCAATCACTGACCACAGATCAGAGTAGTCGTGCACATGCACAATTTTCCGGTCTCTAACTCTTGTTAACCCGGTTAGGATCCACGGCTCCTGTCATCCTGACATGGTTTCCCGAAATCACTCCAGAAGAGAGCTGGGATTGTTCCTTAACTAAGGCCATAGCAGACTTCTCTCTCAGCTCACGCCATTGTACCAAGTTGTGTGTCACTGTCTGTAAAGACCTTGCTGTTGACGAGACGTAACCCATGTTCATGTATTTATACAGACTGATTCTAAATTAGACCGACATTTTTTTGGGAAGTAATATCTGACGACTAAATATGACGAAATCGTACGGACAACTTATGGACTAAAGTTAATATTGAGGGAGGTACACACATTTAAAGTAAGAGTTTTGCGAATGCTTTTGTATAAGTAAATAATATACTACGTGAGATTAAAAAAAAAAAAACATTTTTCGTACAAAGTTTATGTGAACGAAGCTGTTGACAGTGTTTGTTTCCATTTTTTAAAATCATCCTTCTAACATTAAAAAAAATCGGTAGAAGCATTACTGTAATAGTTGGAAAAGTGGTAACCGTGCATTTAAATCAACATTTCCTGATAGTTTAAGAAAGAAAAGGTTGATAGAAAAAAATTTCGCCTTTGTGTGACACTCGTAGAACACACTGGTTCTTGTTGAAATACGTTTAGTAACGCCTGTTGCTATGCAACCTGTGTAACGTAAGCTAGGCGGTTTGTCTACCACATGGGCGCGGTGTTCCGCACTTTCGCTCAGTTACCATTTATCCCCTGCATGTAGTGGCGATTATCACACATTCATCCAGTGACAACTGTAAAATAGTATCAATTATAATAATATATCAATAATAAAGATACGAACATGACATTGCAAATTACAGAAGGTTATTACAAGTTCTTACAGCAGCCATTGGTACAGTACTAATGTTCACCGAACATTTTACTCCTTTGTTTAAAGAAGCGGCCTGGAATATAGGCGCACAACTGGCAACGTCGTATAAAGAACTGTCAGTTGATAGTAATGCTCAGAAAGTCGTTAGATAATAGCACCTACGGAACTAAATGTTTTCTCCGAATCACTTGATTACCCGAATCGGTGTCTTAGTGTCTACTAGGAACAGGGATCGAACCAGCGACCCCTGTTTCGCCACACGAGCGAGATGCTATAGCGACGGCCGCAGTGAATCCTTGAATTAGGTTGCAAGCATCCATGGTTCTCGCCAAAAAGTTCCTGTAATCGTGCTTCACGGGTTTCATTCACAAGAAACTTTCAACCAACAAACCAAATTGAATGAATAAATTTCATTCGGAACACACACACACACACACACACACACACACACACATATATATATATATATATATATATATATATATATATATATATATATATATATATGTAGGCCACTTTGCCATTCATAGTCATTAAATACAATGCACAATCTAAATACAAAATACAGTAAGTTAGAATAGTCGTAGAGAGGCAGTTGAAATTTCTTTATTCAGAATTGTTTGTTTAATCTTATTTAATTACAATAATTTGTTTTATGTCATTTTTACACAAATTATTTTTGCATACTGGCGAGGAGTGCAGGATTAGTAAAGGGATTTTGAATTGTTTCACAGCAAGCTAACCCTTAACGCAGCAGGGAAGAGAAAGTTTAAAAACATGGGCTGGAAAATTAACCCGAGATCTTGAGCGTTTGTGGGAAACAGAATTCAGAGGCTGAATAAGGTTAGCACAGGGGTGTTGCTTCTCCTACCTCTTGCAGTGATATTTAGTAGTACCTTCATTATTAGTTATCATAAAGGGTTCAAATTTTGTAAACACGTTCGAGTATATGTGCTGATTTTGAAAAGAAAGATTAAACCAATAGACCTATGGAGAAAAGGCCGAGTTTGGTTTAATCAGCCGCCACCGAGAGTTACGGTTGGTTGGTAGTGTAAAGGGGGCGTTTTTTGAGAAATAGTGTCGCAAGAGCGTCGGTTAGAGAGTTAGAGGGTTCTCTAGTCGTGGCCGGCACAAGGAGTGGACGGGGCCCGGAGTCACCGCGGGCTTTCGCGGGAGTCGGCCTATTCAAAGATTTACTTCAGGCACAATTGAATACTTCAGCATTCGACGTTACGTTTCCGTTATTTTATGTATTTCGTCAAAATACACAATACAAATGTATAGTTGTTTATTTGAAACGGAAATACTGTGATGTAAATCATTATATAATTACCGTAAAAGCATACCACTTAGATATTAAAATAATTAGCCCTATCATTAAAATTTTTTTCATTTATTGTAATAGTTTACAGAACAAAAGCAACGCCATCTATTGACGGAACTTAGTGTTCATTTACGAATATTTCTCCATCGCTACTTACAAGATTTTTCGAGTACTTTTAAGACTAACCTGTTACTTTTTCACGAAATCCCAATACTGGAGAACAAAACTGTATTCAGAAATAAACGTTTTTCGTTCTAGCGTACATAACCAGTTTGTTCTTTGCGAACGGCCGTCTTGACTTTGACTTCAGGTTTCAGTTTATCGGAAACGTAAAGTCAAGGCTGCTAGACTTTAGCTTTGGCGACGCCATTGTGTACGACGCCATAAGAAGCAATGTACTGAAAGCTATCGTAAAGTCAAATGTTAAAGTCAAGTGCTAAAGTTTTCAATTGTGTATAGGGCTTTTCTTCGTGGTCGTCACAGGGGTGTTGAAGTACCTAGGGTTGCCGCGATCGCAGGCGTGCTCGGTCGCAAATTTCGAGGAAGTTTATATTTTAGACTCTGTCGTTCTTATCACCAAGGGTAGACGTTCGGGGTCGCAGTTTCTTGGAGACACGGTGGTATATGCTTTTTGTGAGAGAGGAAACCAGGCGCAAAATTCCGTAACTACCGAGCAACTACCTTGTGGGACTGACAAAACAAGGCCGGGGCTTCTGAAGTATCTAAAGAAAGAAATTCCGGTGTTGTTATTCTGTATAAGTAGCACCCTCATATTAAAATACTGGAACATTCGTCAAAATTAATATGTAGATTTCTCTCCAGTTAACCTTTATTCGAGAGAGGGAAGGTTATAATACATATTTGTTCTTCTAGAAGTGATGACTAGTTCCCCAAAATTTACACCTAATTTTACAAAATCCTATATTTCGCTGCAATGTTTTGCATCTTGCACAGAACGAATGATTTTAGTGGTCATTTGACCAACTGTTTACCTTTCACATATATCGCAATAAATCATATTTCAGCCACGCGAAGAGGTAATTGACACTTTTTTCTCCCCCACAAGATACTCTTAAGGTTAATTCTACCACAGGTTGGAAAAATTTATTTAATTTATTAGTTAATTCCATTTATTTACCCACGTAATAGCCATGGACAGGTTTGCAACAAATGTGTGTTAAATTGCACCAGGTAAATAAAATTTACACAGAAAGAAATACAAAAAAAAAAATATCAAGTGAGTGATAACATTTGCCTCAAAGAAATAAATAAATCGAAAAACAACATTTGCCTGAAAGTTAACTACTTTAACATAAATTACCTTAAGAGAGCGTGGTACATAATTTGACGCTAAAAGCATTAATATATAACTGTATGTTTCTTGGAGCTAAATTGAGAAAATTAAACAATAGAAATCTTTGCCAATAGTTTTAGCCAACGTTTTAAACAAAATAGTTTCCAGTGTTACGAACTTCTGAGGCACAATCTCTGACGCCGGAACCTCGTGCATTTAACTGCGGCGCAAGAGATCACGCGTAACGAATTAGTAATTATGGATAAATATTTACTTATAAAGTTGGCAAATACCGTTATCTAGGATTGTCAATGAGTATTTTATCCATATTGGCTTCGAAAAAAGCGTAGAAATCAATTGATATTTTCAGCGTTTAATTATCTACCACGCACTCTTAAGAAAAAAAAAGAGTTACCTAAACAAAAAAAAATATGTTACCAATACAAACATTACAAGTATTAACATTGCAACAGTTTCAGCTAATATATGTTTATCGAATCTTTCGGGATAGAGAGTTGGTAGAAACCTTCAAAATGTTGCTTATGTAAATACAGACAAAGCTTCTAAATACAGAGTTGACCTTTAGCCTATTCTATCCGGAAGTTACAGAATGTATCTGTGTCTAGACTTTTTCTGAACGACAATTTCTGCCACTTGTTGTCCTTGTATCGGTGAGAGGTATAAACTGCACTAATTGCAGAGCTTTTGTAAATATGTAAGTTTACATGAAGTTGGTAACTTGTATGCCGAAACTGTTTTGTTTTTCACTTCAAAGTTTAAGTAAATGACTTACTGAATCTCCTTGCTAGGCCTAGTTAAGTAAAATTTTTCTACGGTGTCGCGTATTTTATTAGAACTCTTAGCGATACTAGCACTCCTTGCGGCAAAATGTTTCCTTGTGTAAAACTCTCCCATAGGAAAACCAACCTGTGGTAGAACTAACCTTCATACTGTGTAACAGAAAAAACATTTGTCTTAATAAAACATTATAAGAGACTTTTATTTAAATTATGTTAGTGTTTGTGTGAATAAATATGTACATGGACGCTTAAGTAATGGTGATTGAATATCGGTATATTAATACTAGTTTCTAAAAATTTCCTATCGACGACAGTTTATCTAAATAGGAATGTAGGGCGGGCAGTGAAGGCATGGCGTCGCTAACCAACATAACCTAAACTAGTCTTCAAACACCGTACTAGCTATTTTTGTTCGCTCAGACCTTTCTCGTATTAGTGTATTTCCTTAAGACCTCGCTCTTTAGTTTTGCAGTGGTTTCGAAAATATTTTTTTAAACGCAAATTAATACACGTATTAAAAATGCATTCTGGCAGTTCTAACACTTATATATCATCGTTTACATCTTAATTATTCTGTTGCAATACAAGAAACGGATTTTTAGATTTTTGCCCCTGAAATATCTCAAAATTTGTTTTCAAAATAAGCTAAAATCAAGCAAAATAATTTTTTGCTAGCAAACGGTACATAATTTAAAAAAAAGGTCTGGTAAAATTGTGTATCGTATGACCGTACACAGTCTCATTTTTTTTTCAAAGAATTTGGTTAAAAAAATATTTGAGTTATTTGCTATTGTTTGAAATAAATTGAAGATAATGACCTTAACAGTGACCAGATTTCGGTTGCAAAAAAAATATTTTTTAAGGTTTCCTCCCTTATGAATTTTTCTTGTTTTTATTTGGATTATGTAAGTGTTAACTACGACCAAATTGATTATCTGTTATTGTTTTGCTTGCCTTTCTCTCCATCTGTCTTGGTTTTATGGAATGGCATAGCACAACAATGACATAATATGTCCACAAAATCGCCTAAACTTTCATCCCACTGTAAAAATCTTCCAGACATGATGCTAGCGCATGTCTTGTATATAAATATAAACTTTCTGTCAGGGCGATAACAGCAGGCGAGGCTAGGTAGCATACAAGAAAACTGTGAATGTATTTTGGTCTTACTTAGCGAATTCTCTGCCTGTACATTCTAACAATAACATGTTTCACAAATTCGTAAATTTACACTACAAAAATTGACATGAACACGATCACGATATTACCAGTTGTTTACGCACTGACAAGAACTCACACGAAACTGATTTAACAGCTTAAGGTCTAGTAACTTATTATTATTGTAGATACTCTGTCCCAACTTCATAAAATTCTTCTTCTTAACGCACAATCAAAGACATTAATAAAACAATAATAAGTATTAACATCTTGGCAATGAAATATAATTAATGTAAAATTAAGTAATTAAACAATTACATCCTATTGAATACGTTTCAATTCCTCAATATATATTGTAAATGAGAAGTATAAAATAAATTTTATCTTGAATTAAAAATATCAAAACTAATCAGGGAATATCCGAACGGCTGAGAACCTGATAAAACAGTATTTTCCTGTTCTGTACAGTCTAAATAACTGCTTACACCAGTTCTGAATCGACGTTCGCGTCTCTTTACGTAAGTACAGTCATATATGTATCGGACACGAGCAAATTAAAATATATTCGAAGCACCTGAAAGGCAGACTGCTGAAGTCACACTGCGACACAGCTGGTTGCAGCTTCCCAGGCGAACTTCTGTTTTCAATTTTAGCACAGACTACATTTCAACTGTATATACATTATAGATACGCGTTCAGGTGGATTATAGTTAGAGCCTTGATTTTATGGCGAAATAAATTTATCAAAATTTGGTTTCAATGATTTAGGTGCACATCTGCAGATCTACTTCCTGGTCTGTGATTGGTTGCTTTGACGCTCACATGGCTGGGAGTTCTACAGGCAAATTACAGCCATTTGGTTACATGTGTATATATATATATATATATATATATATATATACAAACACAAAGAAACGCTGTCAACGACCGTAATATTAGCGGTACGTCAATTTCGCGGATTCATCTGGCAGCAGCCTAGACTTGTCAGTCCTATACACCCACTGGCCACAATCGATTATCTATTGGCTTATAACCGTACAAGCAGGTAGCAAGCGATAGCACTTCGCATTATTTCCTTATTTACTACTGGCTTGCAGTAGTCAAACATGTTTCGTAACAGCCGCCAGCAAGTCACATACATGACAACGAAGTATACATAATTGGCGTTCAACCTGACCTGGAATGTATCTGCGACACTTACGTATCTCTAACCATAAATCAAAGTTGCTGGTATATACATAAAGCACATAACAAATTGGTGCAAAAATATTTTCACAGCAAACTCGAGACCCTAACTGCAGTTTATTAGAAGGCATATAAATATTCCCTCAGTTAAATTACTTGCATGTTAGAATGCATTGCCTTATGGATACTCAAAGACCCAACCGTTAGTCCATTAACTGCTACTCGCTGGAACAACAGACAATGAACGAATAGACGGGCCTTCAGTATGCATAGTACAGTGGATTCTAACATACAGGTCTTTGAAGTTGAGCAGTTTTCCTTCCCCAGTTTATCAGCCATGTCCTGGAGAACTGTGAACTAACAACAACCCCGTGCTACCAGATCTCGTATGAAACTGGCTGGACTATGACACAGACTAAATAATAACACAGGTGTGAAATGACGTAGCGGCTCGTTTGAAACGAGCGTACTTCACCGATTATTGGCTGCCCGAGGTTGTTGATACCAGTCCCGAGTATGTTTGGCTCCTGCATGTTACAACAGGTTTCCTATTGGCCTGGCTGTCAGTTAGTAGGACAGCCGCCTTACGCTGATTGGCGGTAAGCGTTTCCTCCTTCTTGCTCGCCAGGGAAGCCATTTTGCTGGCGTGTGTGACTGAGTTCACTATCCTACCGTCTGTTTCACTTCTGTATTTCTAAATATTCTATGACTACGAAGAAACAGTCAATGTGAAAATATCTTAGGTTCAAAAATACTTAGGCGATAGGAGTCTAGCTTGCAGATCATTGAACTTATGCAATTTTCCCAGTCTTTCATGACACCGCCATGACGCTGAAAACTGCACGCTATTTCGGCAAACTATACGGCATTATAAAATTTTCTTGTCTGTTAAATAGAGCAATTTTATTGTCTCTGTTGTTATTTATTGTTGTGTTGTATATATGGTAATTCTGTATTGTGAAAGTTGGCAGCATTGCTCTGCAAGTTTGTTTTGTTTCTGTGCACGACTTAGAAAATATGTTTAACAAAAGTATGGCGATGTGTATGCTATCTAAGGTTTGTTATGGCTGTAATACACGGCCGTAGAAAAACAGGTCTGGACACTCGCCTGGAAACTTGACCTCCTTGTTGTTTGGCTGTAGTTCACCAAGTTACCGAGAATATTGTGTTTTATTGGCGCTGATGTTAGGGCGGTCGGACTAAACTCCGCCCACTTCCTTTCTGCTAAGATAGACAATTTATCAAAACGTATTTTTTATCAATTTATGAAATACTTTCTTCGCTCACTATTTTAAGAAAAGTCTCCAGCAATCTATTTGAATCTATAAATTTAACAATCGAAAAAAGTGGGCAGAGTTTGAGTCCGACCGCCCGGAAAACAGCGCCAAAAAGTACGACATTCTCGGTAGCTTGACGAACTACAGCCAAACAACAAGGGGGTCAAGCAAAATACGTTGTTAGATAGGCGAGTGTCCAGACCTGTTCTTCTACGACCGTGCTGTAATAAAAGTATACGAAGAAGTTCGTAGAAAGCGCGTTTTTCTCTAGTACCACTTTAATATTGTCGACCCTTACTATACACCACAGTTATAGTTGTTAAGGGGGAACGTTAGACAATTTTATTGTATTTTCAGTTTTTGAGCCATAAAATATACTGTATTCAAATTGTATTATCAAAATTTTATCTTCGACGAAGCATAGGAAATATTCTTGGAAAACTGCTTGACATAAATAATAATGGAATCTTTCATTAATTTGTCATGCAGAATCATTTCAACATTTCTTGAAAGAAGACATCTGCTGACTATTCTTACCTCTATGGTCTCATCCACGGCCATAGAGGAACAGGTCTGGACACTGGAGTTGAAAATTGACCCCGTTATGACTGATTGGCGCCACTGGCACTGTGGGGTTATTTTAACATTGTGTAAATGGGACTACAAGGAGCAAACTCGTGTCGGAGCTGCTAGGAGAACGGCTAGTACGACCCTATATTGCAATGTTAAAACAACACTTCATTGCTAGTGGCGCTTTCAGTCATAACGGGGTCAACTCAATAGCATTGTATGATATGCTATTTTCCCATGGAGGTATTAGTCTATGGAGTGGAATCTGCCGTACATTTCAATGGTAATCATGTGAAGCCGATCATTTTCGAACTGCGCATGCGCAGGACGTTATTTTTCATGAGTCGCCATATTTTTGGTGGCAAAACAATGGCAGAAAGCAATGTAATTATGTAATATTTTTTTACAAAAATTCTCGCAAATTCTCTATTTGAATCGTACACAACAGTTTACAATTGCTTCAGGAATATAAATAAAACCGAATTTGCTCTCGCTGTGTGTATATACTTTACAAACTTGATGCATTTAAATAAAAGTTTCTTACCTGTACAAAGATAATCCTCCGCAACGATCGAGTCTGTTTGTAAGGTCAAGAGCTGCACAAACTTTCACAATAATTTGTAGTTAACAAAAAACTAAAACATTTTCATTCAGCTCAATGCTATGTTTACATGTTTTTGCCACCACTAGCTCTATCCTTGTCTTTAAACGTCGTCTGTTGGCCGGCTTCAAATTTGCTCAAAGGCTTCCACTCCATAGACTAATACCTCCATGTATTTTCCATGGAGGTATTAGTCTATGGAGTGGCATCAGCCGTACATTTCAATGGTAAACGTGTGAAGCCGATAATTTTAGAACATTTTCGAACTGCGCATGCGCAGGACGTTATTTTTCATGAGTCGCCATATTTTGGGTGGCAAAACAATAGCAGAAAGCAATGTAATTATGTAACTTTTTACAGAAATTCGCGCAAATTCTCTATTTGAATCGTACAGAAAAGTTTTCAATTGCTTCAGAAATATAAAAACCCCGAATTAGCTCTCGCTGTGTGTATGTACTTTATAAACGTTATGAATTTAAATAAAAGTTTCTTACCTGTGCAAAGATAATCCTCCGCAACGATCGAATCTGTTTGTAAGGTCAAGAGCTGCACAAACTTTCACCATAATGTGTAGTAAACAAAAAACTAAAACATTTTCATTCAGCTCAATGCTATGTTTACATGTTTTTGCCACCACTAGCTCTATCCTTGTCTTTAAACGTCGTCTGTTGGCCGGCTTCAAATTTGCTCAAAGGCTTCCACTCCATAGACTAATACCTCCATGGTATTTTCCATACCTGTAATTCTAAGACTGTGATGTAAACAACACGGCCGTAGAAGAACAGGTCTGGACACTCGCCTGGAAACTTGAACCCCTTGTTGTTTGGCTGCAGTTCGTCAAGTTACCGTGAGTGTTGTGCGTCTTTGGCGCTGCAGTCAGGGCGGTCGGGCTCAAACTCCGCCCAAATCCCTCCCGCTATTTTCCAGTGTTTACATTATAATCATAAACCATTTATCAAAACGTATTTTTTATCACTTTATGAAATACTTCCTTCGCTCACAATCCTGAAGCATGGCTCCAGCAATATTTATTTACTTTATAGTGTAAACACTGGAAAAAATTGGTCACGTCGTAAATTTTTGAAATTTATTTTATGTCTCGGTGGAGTTTTTAGATGTCTGGTTATTACGCAATGAGTGCTCGCCCTTGTGCTGGGTGTGTTGACCACTTCTAGGAAGTTGCCTGATTTCCGCGGGTCAGCCACCGCTCCTAGCAAGAGAAACAGTTTTTCGCCTGGAAACAAGAGGAGTTAGTTACGAAACTCAGTGCCCGGGTGTTAGCCGCACCGAGGTTATTGGCCAGAGCTTCGATGACTCGGCAGGAGAATCAGTGATGACAGGCGCGGTCGTACACCATTTTCGGGGAGATGGCCGTTGTCTACTGCCGGGGTCAGACGTGTTCTTCTGGCCGGTACGTGTTTCGGGAACCTCGGCAGTACCAAGATGTAGACTCGGGTCGTGAGAGGCTTGCCTTAGGAGAGTATGTCCCTTCCAAGGGCTGGAAGGCTAGTAAAGTGGCCGCGAGTGACTTAAATACAGTCAAATCCCGATTATCCGCACTAATGGAGGGGGCCGATGCCTCGAATAATCCAAAATCGCGGACAATCCACTTTTACCCTTCCTTAGATTTCAGTAGAAATAAAAAATCGTCAAATTCATTCCTGCAATAAAAGGCATAAAATTAATACAGTGGGCTCTCAATAATGAGCAATAGTGATTAAGAGGTAAGCACTAATAATCTAAAAACACAAATAAAAAATCACGGATATCTTATTAATCGAAGGAAAAATCTCTCAACCCATTCACACGCGACGCCCCACAATTTCGTTAATCCATTCATGCGAGGAACTAATTGTTTCGTCTGCTAGAGATATACTTAAATCTTCAAGCCTTTCGAAATAAGGTTGCGGGCATCACACGCTGGTGAACATTACGTGAGTAAACACAGTGTGTATTTATAAACAAGATTTTTTTTTTTTTCAAAAATATTTTTCAACCTTTTCTTTTTTTTAATACCTATTTAAGTGAAATGTTTTGTGCAGATAATCTGGAGTCTACTGTAAATAGAAATGAGTGTAAGCCGTAGTATTGGCGTCGGCACACAAGCCGACTTCCAAGGACTTGGCATGGAGCTGAGGACTGCCCGTAGATGACCGACGCCAGAATCCTTAAGTATTTCTATTTTAGAGACTTTAGTAATAATATATTGACACGTTTGGTAGTTTTTTTTTAAATTCAGACAGTACAGTTAAAATAGACGGTACAATTTAAGTTAGTGTTAATGGTAACAGTAAAGTTGAAATTTAAATTAATTTTGTTGTGAGAAATTAAATCGGGAGAGTGCGCGAGTCTCAGTCTGAACATTCACTCACGCCGCGATAGATTATCGTAATTTTTTAATGAAAAATAAATGTGGTAATGTTTTCTTTAATTATTTAGGAAATCAAACTCTTAAATGTATCCGATTTTAAATAAATTTTTAAAGTTCGTTTGTAACTTGTTTTAATTAATTCATTACTTGTACTTTCAGAAATTTTATAATATTCAGTTAGGTTCAAATAATTGTTAGTAGTAAATTGCCAGAACATAATAACATTTTAAATCACGCCTCTTAAATTTTAATAACTTTTCGAGCAATCCTTTTGTCTATTTAAGATAGTTTGTGACAACTTTCATAATTTATTATATTGTTTTTATTCAATAAATTGTAGTCTTTCAATGATGCGGTACGTGTTTTAATTAATGTTATTTAATTTCTCTGGCCCCAACTTTAATAAGTTTATACTCTAGTTCCGTCTAATTTAGTTTTTTGTTCCAGGTACTACATCAGGAAAACACACGTACTCATTACTGAGTACGTAACCTTTACGTTTCTTGTTCCGTACCTCTTGCATAAGCTGTAGGAGCGAGTAGCCTAAGATATGTCTTGCTTTGCCCCTGATAGTTATGTTAAGATAAGTTGTGACCCTGAAGTTAGGCCACATTATGTTTCTTCCTTCTGATTCTATTCCAGATTTATTCCTCTATAATGTCCCCGTGACAATATGTGATTGGTGATTGGTTACAGACCCAACGAATAAAATGCTGCAATGAAGATATGGAACGTACAGATAAAGGTAAGGATAATTAATTTACGCATGCTCCTGAAGAAAGGTGCAGCGTGTCTTTGTTCAGACGCGCGTCTCATTTGACTGCACCAATCAGAATAAAGTTATGGTGACAACATACATCTGCGTGTTGTCAGTAGAATCCCAAGACAAGCGAGAGTTAAAACATCCGATCATTGCACTCTAAATCTGAATTAGTGAATATTCACTGATTCACGCCGATGGATGGAGCAGTTTCAACAATTTGAATCAGTGAGAAACCACTGTGAAATCGGTGACTATTCACTGATTTCGATAAAGAATGCCAACATACCACAAGTTAATTAGTGAACGTCCACAGATTTTCCAGTAATTTTTCACTGATTCAATAAGTGAAAACTGTTCTTTGAAAACAACTGGAAAAACTGGTGAATATTCACTGATTCACTTGTGAGATGTTGGCACTCTTAAAGGAATTCAGTGAACATTCACAAATTAAACAGTGACTACTTTCACTGACTCAAACTGTTGAAACTGCTCCATCTATCATCGTGAATCAGTGAATATTCACTAATTCAGATTTAGAGTGTGGCCATGAAGCACAGCTGAAGAGTGGCAGACGTGCAACAATATTTTCGCCACAAAATCGTGGATCTCTGCATAGACCTGTAGTACTCTCTTGTAGCTGTAACCTCATCTTAGGGACATTTGTAAGCGCAAACGAATGAGGGTCTGAATGTGTCAAGTCATTATTGGACCAGCAGCCAATGAACATGCATCTGAGCACAGAATGCTCACAGGACTGTGAAGTCCAGTTGACAGGTAATAGAATTCGTGATACTTCCAGGGCTCTTATACAGATGTGTAGAGACCAGAATAATTTGTCAATCAAGTAGGATAAGATAGATTTAAAGCACATGTTTTTCTTGGTATTTGGTACCAGTCGTCAGGATGGACACCTGTTTTTCCCGAAAAGAATTTTGTCCTACTTTGTTTCGGTGCCTTACGTACACATCTGCAGTTCTGCTTCGTGGTCAGTGATTGGCTATTTTAACTCTCACGAATCTTGGGATTCTACCGGCAAATCACAGACGTGTGGTGAAGTAGTAACCATATTCTGATTGGCACAGTTAAATGAGAGACGTCACTTCACAAAGACACGCTGCTAATAACCATGAAGCAAAACTACCAATGTGCACGCAAGACACTGACAAATGTGAGGCAAAATTCTTTTCGCGAAAGAACAGGAGTCCCTATTCATGAGACAAGCTGTAGAGTGTAACGTACGAATAACTGGACGGAGTTATGCAACAACGGACAAACCAACAATCTCAATGCAGGTGAAATTTTGGCTCCATCTGTTATCTACGGACTTATATAACTCCAAAGAGAAATCAAGAATACCTAACCTGAATTTTGCTGTCTTCTATGGGCTTACGTTGCTTGCATATTTTATAAAATCAACTTTCTATGGTCAATATATTGTCTCTGTATTGGAAACATATTTTTGTTGGTTGGTTTGTTGTTGCCATAGAGGTAATATATAGTAGAGGGAACATGACGTCACAAATGTGTGTCCAACACGGTCTCGAGAGTTTGGTGTCGTTCATTTATGTTTTCTCGTCGTACAATTGCAGTTGTGTTGTTTGAAACTCATGGCGTACCTTCCAGAATATATATTGTCATGTGGTGTCACCAAGATTTATTCAAAACCTTATAGTAAGTACTTAGCTAATATTTACTTTTTACTAAAAACAGTAACGTGGCAAACATAGTTTACATTTGTCGTTCTGAAATTTCTACGCAATTATACTATGCGATAATATGGTAGTATGCTCTCCTTAGTTCATATATTCATAAGGGACTAACATAACCCAACATAGTTGTGATTACTAAGCAATTATTATCTCCGCTCTCAATGTTATTTCAAATTTACCGCTCGTGTTTCACTAAAGACACGTGACACATGTTGAACGCACAATTTCGTACGCAGCTGTATAGAGGATACTCCCTCTACCCTATATTTACTCTAAGGTTGTTGCATAACTCCATCCTTGGAAAACAAGGGCTGAACCCAGTGTTACCAGATCTGAGATAAGCCTGGCTACTCGCTGGAGTAGCAGACAGTAAACAAACTGTTGACTTTTGAGTGCATATATGAGTATGGTGTCTATCCGGTGATTCAATGAACCCTCGAAATTTTTTGTCCCTACTCAAGAGTAAACAACAAGAAACTCTCGCAAAGTCAAAGACCTGTTAACCTAGACTCCAACGTCTCAAGTATTATAGAATGTCAGCAACTTGTTAATTGACTACCGACAACTAAAACTCCAATTTCATGCGAAACCCAGTCGCACAAGTTTGATTCTTCAGCGTTGTTATCGTTTTCGAACTACGTATGGCAGAAATTATAATGGATTCTGTTCAAATTATTACGCGAAATTTTCCTGTCCCCAATGATATATCAAAACAGGAAACAGCTATATACAGTTAAGAACTTGCACCAGTAATATCCATCCTTGTGCCTCTGTGAATTCCCCCGAGGGCATGTCCTACTATATGAGTTAATTAATACTAATGGGGTCGGTGCGAAAATATAATACAGTAGGTACATATCCTTGTAGGGACGCGAGCAGGATTCAATTTCATAAAATGAACTATTGACTGAGAAATCTCTCTCCTTTTTATAAAAATCGTCCGTCATTTGCCTTGTTCGCGTGAAAAGACTCGCTAACGCAAGGATATCAAATCCGCATTCACACATAAAAATATCTGTTTTGCTGTTCTGTAGCTTGCGGCATGAAAGCGGCAGCAGGCTGGCTTAACGCACCAAGTGGCAAGAAAGCCAGTTTTTTCTGATAAAAAAATATGTAAAGACTTTCCTTACTCCGTGGATTTGATGTGTTTTTTGCTTCTAAAAAGCGGCGGAGTAATTTCGACAAAGTTTGTTAAATGCACACCTTGAATAATTCGTGTTGGGAAAAAGTACATTTTTAATGCCACGGCAGCTAACCAAATACAGATATTAAGTACCACCACGCGGTGAGAAACTCAGAAACAAAATTAGTAACGGCCACGGTTTCGGGTTAATTAAATTAATTTTACTAAACGTGTTCTCAGAGGGGAAAAAAAAACAAACAAACCCTCGAACTTAGCGAAACTGGCAGCTGATACTTTTTTTACAGTTTAAATAACGCTGCGGGGTTAAAATGCAATGAGATCTCTGTGTTGAAATTTTACTTATTTTTTTCGTTTTTTGTACTAAAATGAACAGTTCATATTATCGCTCCAGGCCAAATAGACTGATATACATAGGACGCGTAAGAATGATATTTATATTTAAGAAGGTTTTAATGTCTCGTCGTCAGCAATGTTATTCGAGACGAAACCTGTGGCACAAATAAACAGAAAACGGGATAACGAATCGGCCAAGGCCCGAAGTTAGGAAAAAAATTAATTGTCCTCACACACTCACTCACTCATCGACGCACAGCCCAAACCACTGAACCTAGAACCATGAAATTTTGAGGGAATCTTCCACTTGCCCCGTAGGCACCCACTAAGAAATGATTTTTCGAAATTCGATAATTAAGGGGGTGAAAAGGGATGAAATCTGTTTTAAAAGAATCCTTGATATCTCATTAGCCGGGAATGCCATCGTAAATTATTTAACTTCATAATATTGCCCAAAGAAATGCATATTAGCAAATTTTTCGATTTTGCGAAATTCGAAAATAAAGGGGGTGAAAAGCCGTAAAATGTGTTTTTCATTAATCCGTGATTTCTCCTAAACCATTTCAGATAGTGAGGTGATTTTTTTAAAATGATGCTTAAGTAAATATCTAAAAACAATTTTTACAATTTTTCGAAATTCGTCCTTGAAAGCTCTTAAAAAAATTTAACGTATTTTTTTAATTAATCCCACTTATCTCCCAAACCAGTGGACATATTGAAATGGTTTTTGCTTTAAAATAAATCGTACGTAAATATAAAAAAAGTTATTTCAGGATTTTTCGAAATTCGTCCTTGAAAGCTGTTTAAAAAAATGTGATTTCAAATAATCATCTGTACCGCTTATACCCGTTGACATATCGAGATGATTTTTTTGATAAGAATGAAGCTTATGTAAATATCTACAAACAAAGTTCAGGTTTTTATGAAATTCTAAAATTAAGTAGGTGAAAAGCAGTAAAATGTTACAGTCTCCCGAGAAAAAAAGAATGATCACGGAGAAATAATTCAACAGTTGTTTCTTTTTGCCAACCTACTCATAAATAAAACCTCTTTGAACTGTAGCCACTACATACGAAAGAATTATCACGGCCTGCCTTTAACATTCACTCAGGTATTGTATAAAGTTTGTGGTGTGGGGTTACGGGTTCGTATCCCGTGCAAGACTTTGCGATGGGAATTACTATGATAACATACGAGTATATTGCGCGCGCTCTTTACACTGGACCACGGTCGTAGAAGAACAGGTCTGGACACTCGCCTGGATATTTGACCCCCTTGTTTGGCTGTAGTTCACCAAGTTACCGAGAATATTGTGTTTTATTGGCGCTGATGTTACGGCGGTCGGACTAAACTCCGCCCACTTCCTTTCCGCTAAGATAAACAATTTATTAAAACGTATTTTTTTATCAATTTATGAAATACTTTCTCCGTTTACAAATGTAAGAAAATGCTCCAGCAATCTTTATTTACTTTATAAATTTAACAGTTGAAAAAAGTGGGCGGAGTTTGAGTCCGACCGCCCGGAAAACAGCGCCAAAAAGTACGACATTCTCGGTAACTTGACGAACTACAGCCAAACAACAAGGGGGTCAAGCAAAATACATTGGTAGATAGGCGAGTGTCCAGACCTGTTCTTCTACGACCGTGCACTGGACTAAGACAATTTATAGTTCACTGTTATTGAGCACGCTGGCTGTTAAATGCCTTCATCACATATTTTATCCAGAGTTACTGTTTATATTACATAATTTCACGCGGGCAACGCCGCAGCCGGCCGACTAGTAGGCCTATATATATATATATATACATATACTGGTAGTTTTGTAGAATTTGCTTGGGAGTACATTTTGATCTTTAAAAATATTTACTCAAGTAGTTTATCTAGAATGACACTTCAAAATCAAAATTTGCACGTTTTTAGTTGTTATAAGTCGCAAAAACCAATGAATATAAATAAATTTAAAAAATCCACACTGAAACTGCATGTCGCGGGCTACTGTTAGAAGTGTTTTAAAATCCATTACAAACTATATTTGCATTTTAAAAAATTCTGAAATGTTGAATGTTTTGCCTCTTTCAACGATTTTTTAAATACAAAAATATTTTATAAAGGATTTTAAAAATTAGCAAGAGTAGCCCGTGACGTGTAGTTTATATACATATATATATATATATATATATATATATATATATATATATATATATATATATATATATATATATATATATATATATATATATATATATATATATATATATATATATACATATATAAATTTATTTATGTTCAGTGGTTTGTCTTAGGAAAACTAGTCGAGCTATTTTTTTTTTCGTAAGAGGAAAATGTACTCCTCTGAAACATCTACAAAAATAATACTAATTAATAAAGACATAACTTGACGTTCTTCCCCATTTGGACGCCCTTAAACATGAATTAAATTAAATCTACATACGGCACATGGGCAGACATAGTGAAAATTCGCAAGTATTTCGTGCCACCGTATTTTGCCCAACACTGTAGCAGTCTGCACCTTGTGTGATTGGATCGCTGTTCTATAGAATTTTTAAAAGAAGAATCACAATTATTCAGTAGCGGCGTACCTTAGTTATTATTGGCCCAGTCATATGGGGACGAGCTAACGCCAGATACGGACTTGTTATACTGAAGCCTAATCGTCAGATAACTCAGTGTTCAGTGTTCCTACTCATGGTTAAGGCTCACTTTCGATGACATTTATACACAACATATAGTTTAAGTGTTAACATATTTCTGTACCACAGAGGTATATTACACTATGTCACAAAAAAATAATTTTTTTTTTAGGAGAGCAGTTTAAAGAGTGTGATTCACTAGTAAATTAAGCTATTTAGAGCCCAAAAATATAGTTTTTTGGCACAACACGGCCTTAGTGTTTTATGCCACTAGGTAGTTCTTAAAACTTATAATTTTCACGATAAAAAGTACAATTTGATTTTAAAAATCGCACATAGTGTCTTGTGCCTCCCGATGTGTGTATGTGTGTATACATACATATACGTAGATACATACCTCGGAGGCATAAGATGTTATGTCACAAAAATCATATTTTTTTCAGAAGAGCAGTTTGAAGACTGTGATTCACTTGTGAATTCAGTTGTTTAACTCCCTAAAATGTGGGTTTTTGACACTACACAGGCTTTCTGTTATATGTCACTGGAAAGTACTTAAAACTATGGTAATGTTTATGGTAAAAAGTGCATTTTGAGGAAAAGTGAACATAGTATGTCTCCGAGGTACAGAAATACACGTATGTGTTGTGTTTTAGTAATTCACGGAAACGAACGCTTTTGAACCCATGCGTATTTTATCATTTCAGCTAATTTGTATTTTTCCACCACATGTTAGTATAACTACAGTGTACCGCTATATGCATGGCGTTCAGACTTCATGGCACTTAGTAGTCAACATTTGGAGCTACGTTAAAATAAATGAACGTTTTCTATATTATTCTTGATATATAGGGCCACGATTTTATGGCGGATTTATTTTTGCTACGTTTGGTTTCAATGCTTCATGTGCACATCCGCAGCTCTGCTACATCGTCTGTAATTGGATGATTTTACTCTCACACGTCTTGGCAAATTACAGACGTGCGGAGTCACTCTACTTTTATTCTGATTGGTGTAGTCAAATGAAAGTCGTGTCTGAACAAAGACACGCTGCCAATAACCATGAAGCACAGCTGCCGATATGCAAGGGAGACACTGACATAAAGTGGGGCAAATACCTTTTCGCGACAAAATCGTGGCCCAATTGATAAGGCATTCTTCAAAAGTGTCCACTTTGATGCAAATATACATTGACAGTTAAAAGCTATGCTAAAATTGTGAGAATAAACTTCCATCAGAATTTAAAACATTGAAGAAAGACTACGCCAGTAAAACTTGAGAAACTCTTTAGCAAAAAAAAAAATGTGTTTTGTTCCTGCAGGTAAAAAAAATCGCATTGTAATAAGGGGTGCGTGGACTTCGGAAAATGTTCCCAAGCTAAAATTCACGACTTACGTGTTCATCTGCTAATATGAGTTTACGAGATATTTTTTGTTTGACTGGATCAATCAAAATGACGTCACTACTGCTACACAACACGTCTATGATTCGCAGGTAGATCACCGACAGACGTAAGATACAACCAGTCGTGGAAGCTTTCCATGTAATTCAGGTGTATTAAAATATAGCTGAATTGCGTCGCTAATAACCACTATTGTCGTGCCAGACCTCTACAGCCATATATATATATATATATATATATATATATATATATATATATATATATATATATATATGTTAGTTTCCTTGCAGAGAAATACAAGAGTGGTTTTTACTGTTGGAAAAAATACAATAATTAGGGACCCTTGCTTTTCGCGAAAATAATTTTGCCCCAGTTTGTTTCAGTGCCTTACGTGCACATCAGCTATTCTGCTTCATGGTTATTAGCAGCGTGTCTGTGTGAAGAGCCGTATCTCCTTCGACTGAGCCGATAACAAAAACTTTCCTGCAACACCACACTCAAGGCTCGTGACAGTTGAAATATCCAATCACTGACCACGAAGCAGAACTGCAGGTGTGCACGTAAGGCACGGAAACGAAGTGAGGCAAAATTCTTTTCGCGAAAAACAAGCGTCCCTAATAACAATTAACTAATCATGTTACAATATGGTGGTATCTGTGATTGGAGCACAACCAATTAGAAACCTCGCTGGCTGATAAGCGCACCAAAAATGAACGCGAATAGTACAGTGAACATATCTCATGGCGTGTAAATTGGTACGAGTTTGCGGTGAAAATATATTTGTACCATTTAGCTTCAATGCCTTATGCGTAGGGACCTTAAAAATTCGCGTTTTCCTTTACACACATGCTAGAATTTTAGCAACTATAAGTTCGTGTTCCGTTCGCAATTGGCCCTTGATTTCATTGACATCCCCTGGAAGTCTCTGCGCCAATAATAAAATATATACCTTAACGTGCTCCATACGACTGTATCAGCCATCAGCTAATGAATAGGTGTTGTATACTTGAGTACGTATATAATCTTGGAGGCCAGCCTACACGTCAATGAACCCGCGAGTTTTTCCCTTCTCTACTTATGCGCAAATCAGCAGTTCTGTTGATGATCAGTGACTGGTAGAGATTATGGTTTTACCGCGGGAAAATTTGACTGTTTGCTGGATTTCAACACCCGTTCAGCTTGCCAGAAGATGACTGGCTTTATCTTGTACTTGGAGCTGTTGCCCTATTTGACTGAGCCAATAAGAATCCCGCTATTGTAATATTTGATGTCTGTTATTGGTCTGCAGACAGCTACGTTGCGTCAGATGTATGTCACCGAATCGTATATGTTGCAAGAAACTACAGTGTTTTGAAGGATATGTCGGCCCAAAACATTTTCGCGTTGTACCATCATTTATATTAAGAGAGACATGCAAAATTCGCGTTATTTTCTGACAGCTGACTAGACTCCGAGTGACTATAGGCTCGTTCGATGTCTCCCGCTGGCCGATATTGTGACTTGCCGCGAAGAATGCTTCCACGGTAGAGAGGAAAGCTCTGTAAAAACGTAACACACGTAAATTACAATACATAAAAGTTCGTTGTCAAATGTATGACAGAATACGCTTTGTTATGTATAAGGAAGTGAAGTTTAGTCTGCTGTCAAATGACTACGCGAATTTTGCATGTCTATATCTATAGTGATAGGATGTTTGAACTCTCACTTGTCTTGAGGTTCCACGGGCAAATCACCGATGTGTGGTGTCACAATAATCTTATTCTGATTGGCCTAGTCAAATGAAAGACGTGTCTGAACGAATACTCTGCCAATAACCATCAAACAGAGCTAATGATGTGCATGACAGGTATTGAAACATAACTGTGAAAAACTTTTCGCGACAGACTCTTAGTACTCCCTTTTATGGCCTCCGTTGCTTGGGTGTGGCACAATGAGAGACAGTATGGACCCAGAACTACACAGTAAAAAACCTGGTCGTGCGTGACTGGATCATGACCATCTTTAGTAGAAGGCCGCGGCCATAAAGCTGGCAACACTGCCAAGAAGGGCCATTTCAACACTTTTTCAAGCTCTCCAACGACAATGGCCACAGAATATTTAGGAATACAGAAGTGAAATAGCAGCTAGGTCGGCGAACTCAGCCACACACGCCAGCAAAATGGCTTCCCTGGCCGGCAAGATGGCGGAAACACCTACAGCCAATCACCGCAAGGTGACTGCAATACTAGCCAGCAACGAGGCCAATAAGAAATCTGACGTAACACGCAGGAACCAAACTTACACGGGGCTGGTATCAACAACCTCGGGCAGCCAATAAGCGGCGAAGTTCGCCCGTGTCAAATATGCCGCCACGTCATTTCATGTCTGGGTACTATTTAGTCTGTGGATAATGGCTTTCCCTGATTCGTCGGTGTGTAAACAAAATAACGAATCAGGGACAGCCATTGCCGTTGGAGAGCCAAAGAAAGTGTTAAAATAACTTTCTTGACAATGTTGCCAGATTTATGGCCGCGGCCTTCTACTAAAGATGGCTGACTGGATGCAATGACCGACTGTCAAATCGTAAAAACTGGAGCGTATATAGGGCTGTGGAGGCTAGCATGCTTCTCACTGAACCACGAAATTTTCCTGCCCTAGTAAAATGAGTCGGAACTCCCGAAAACCTCTGGCGCCACAAGCCAATATATTTCCGAAATGTTGGGAAGACGATCAGGCAAGATTCTACTGGCCGCAGACGAACAGGGAAGGTTCTGTCTTGGTGTACTTACAAATTCTCATTGGCCCAAAAAAATCTAAATACGCGAATAAAAAAAGTCGAACTCTTTAAACACTACACAGGGACATATTAATGTGGAATTTAGTTCGCAGGTCTCTGAATCCTCGCCATTTTGTGTGTCCCCTGTAAATAAATCTTGAGATGTTTGTCTTCTAGTGTGCTTATAAACGAATCTACGAAATATTCTGGTGTTTCGTATTTGTTTTTATTGCAGGTAAACAACTCTAGACTAAAATAGATCGCAGGCTTTCGCGGCCGTTGTCCGCATTTTCTTGGCTTCTGGGTGTGAGCCATGTCAGGAGATTGTCCTGCAAGACAATTTCTTGACGCGTCTCACACCCAGAAGCCAAGAAAATGAAAAATGTAGACTAGCTTCCTAAAATATAAGTGAACTGAAGCAGACAACAGCTGATCATTAGTTGCTCACTGACACAGTCATACCATATACATGTAAAATTAGTTTTAGTTTTTGTCAGCACACTAAGATTCCAAATAGCTGTTTGCTTATTTGACGTTCCTCTTTGGCCAAAATATGATCTACGTAGCTGTCCAAAGTTCCATGATAGAGTGATCAACCTTCGATACAGCGGTGACACACGTAACCACGTGGTCAGTGTAATCACAGGTTATACTCAGGTGTGTATAGGACAGTGGAGTCTAGTTTGTCACCAAATAATAATTCGAAATTTCCAGTGAATTATTGAGCCTGCATTTTTGTATTTACTTTTGGCTCAATGTTCTCCAGAGGCTGTCAAATAAGTTAAGGGTGTTCAAATGCGATAAAGTAATAATTTTATATTTATATGAGATAGTTTTAGTTTTGTAGACGATACTTGTGAGTACAGTTTCCTCTCAAGAAACAACTTTAGCTGGCGTAGTTTTCTCATAACGGTGCGTCAAAGTCGAAATTTGCCCTATTCTGCTGGCACGCAAATAGTGGAACCCAATTGACTTAACGTACGTGAAATAATTCACATAGAAATAACACGCTATGGACTACGTAATAAAATATTCGAAAAAACCCACGAACTGTATTTGTATTTTAAAAAATTGCTGAATTTGCAACTTTTTTCAGTACCTTTTAGCGATTTTTTTTTCAATTCAAAATATTACGTCGTGGATTATTTTAATGTTTTATTGCATAGCCCATGGGATGTAAGTTCCCAGTTAATTAATTAATTTGTTTAAGTAGGTCAGTTGGTTTTCACTGCTTGCATGGCAGTGTAACACACACATTTTGACTTTGACACTGTTATGAGAAAACTATGAGAGCTAAATCTGTATCGAAAGAGTAAAATGTGCTCACAAGTATCGTCTACAAAACTAACGAAATTTAATAAAAAATATAAAATTATGACTTTACTGCACTTGAACAGAGTTAAGGGCAATCGCAAAAGTGACAGAAACATTCTGGTTGTTAGAAATCTAGCTCGTGCCTAAAATAAAACGGAAATAATAACGGTCCCTAATAATTGGCACTCATGCTGCGAAAGACAACGGATCGTTCTACCCAGCACATCTTGGACCTACAGTCGCTCTCCAGGGTGAACGCCCCTCTTCGAAGCGACATAAAACAACCCCTACCCTCCCCCCTG
>PNEQ01061318.1:0-14941 GCA_003012365.1 Medauroidea extradentata | reverse complement strand
TCGCGCGCGCGCATAGCCCTGCGACCCTGGCGTTACGAGCTGTCATAAACCATAGGCTCTCTCCCTCGGTCTGTGTCCAGGCTCATAAGTGTTGCTTCCAAGATATGCTAACGCGGGCGTTTATGGGCCCGCGCGCACTCTCGCACAGAAAAAGAGGGGGGGGGTTGGTTCTGAAAGCGAGAGGGTTGAAGGTTGCATGCACATCCGAAAACCCTCTCCAACCACCCCTCGCCCGACCCACATTAAAACTTTCAATTTCATTTTAGAGGCGGGCGCGCCGCCGCCCCGACATTTCGAACTGGTTTTAACGACTCCGCCCCCTTCGCACCCCCTCTCGCCCTCGTAGGCCGGTCTTTGTCGGGTAGAGGCCCATCTCGGAAGTTTAACGCCCCTATTATGCCCCTGATATATACACTCACACACACACACAAGGGCCGTCAACCCTCTGGTGCGCACGGGCTTGTTCTGCACGCCAGCTGATAACCTATAAAACGGTAAATTTTGCGACCTCGTAATATGATATATGTCACAAACTCCCCCCCTCCCCCCTGGGAGCTTGTGAAAGGGAAACAATAGGTGCCATCGTTAAGTCGGGCACTTTGCCTGCAGATGGGCCAATTCGACTATCGCTGCGACCCTTTCCCCGCCAATCCCCCCCTCATTCCCCATTAAACTTTTTTTCTCGCCGTGCAGTTATTCCACGCACATAATTTTTCTGTTTTGCTCCCAGTCGTGCATTTTGGAAACTTGTAAAAAATAATACGACACGGGGGATATTGTTTTCGTGACCCCCTCCATGTTCAACGTTTGATTCTTCGCTTTACAAGGCCCATGGGAGGGCATTCATTTCGTCCAGGAACATTGCGTTTCACGTTTTGCAGTAAAACTACGTTTGGATTTTTCCCCACACCTTGTTTGCTTACGAAATGGTTTACAAAAAATATATTTTTTTCATAGCTACCCATTAGTGGGCAACTTAACAACAGTGTTGCAATTGAGATTGAATGTCAGCTATAGTATAAATCGTTATCTACAATGAAGCCGTAAAAATATTATTAAATAAATTGAAAGTCAAAATGGCCGCGGTTATGACATCAGTATGTCGTCGCAAGACATTCAAGAAATCTAATTCAATTAAAATGAAAGAAAATTTAAGCAAAATTTGATTGTGTGAAAGGGCTTTAAGGGGCCTGCCTACATAGCGCCTTAGCGGCCGTTCGACCTCATGGACGTGGAGTTCCCCCCCCCCCACAAAAACGGGATTGGGTCAACCCCTGTTGTGGAGGAGGTTGTCTCTCGCTCTCTCTGTTGTCTTCTAGGCTCGGTCTCGCGAATCCTTCAATTTTCCACAACACTAGCTGCATATTTGCGCAGGACACATATTACAAGAACAAGATTTCCTCATAATCTTCAGTTGTTACAAGGTACAAACAGTCACGGGATCGAAAGCTAAAGGATAGATCTACTAAGGTTAAATGGTTTGAAGTAAAAATAACAAACAATAACGGCATTACACAAGCCCGGAAAAGGCGCTAATTTGGAATGTTAAGGCCCTATTTTCTAATTACTTAAGAAACTGATAGAACTGAAACCATTTACCCTTAGTGTGAGGTACCTTAATATATTTTATATGTCAAACACACAATCTCACGATTCATATTTTATGTGAAAAAAAAAACGATTATCCTGAACCTCTACATCATAACTTTCATGGCAGGTAGGCGAGCCCCTTAAGGGCGTTCAAGTGGCAGAAATGGATGATTTTATATTTGCTTGACATAGTGTTAGTTTTATAGACGTTACTTGAGACTACATTTTCCACAGGTAGAAATTTTTAACTCTCATAGTTTTCCCATAGCGGCACGTCAAAGTCAGAATTTGCAAGTTACAGGAACACAGGTTTAACAAAAACCAAGTAACTTACTCGAAAGAAATAATTTACACTGAAATCAGAAAATTTGGGCTATATCTAAAAGATTTAAAAACACGCAATGTAATTCCTTTGATCTTTAAAAAAAAATCCGAAAATGACAAAAATTTACCTCATTTATGGAAATTTTTAAAAAAGTCAAAGAGACTTTGTTGTGTGTTTTTAAATATTTTAGCATAGTGCCCATTATATCAAATTTCAGTGTAAATTATTTTATTCGTGTAAGTCACTTGGTTTTTGTTAAACCTATGTTCCTGTAACTTGCAAGTTCTGACTTTGTCATGCCGCTATGGGAAATCTATGAGAGCTAAAAAATTTCTACAAGTGGAAAATGTAGTCACAAGTAATGTCTATAAAACCTACACTATGCCAAGCAAATATAACATTTTGAATTTTTGCCACGTGAACAACCTTAAGCGGCGACCACATAATTTTATTGGCGGAAAGTCTGTACCAAAGTTCACAGCACGTTTCTATTTTAATTTCGCATATATTGAGTTAGTATATTTTGAAGTAAGGCAGTGTGTAAAGACCGTTTTCAGTTATGTTGGAGGACTTAGAAACAGCTTTTTATTGAACATGGTGTCTAAACAATAACATTCCGTCCTTCTCCGAAGTGAGATTTCCTTTCATACACTGGCATAATATAGTACACATGGAATAGTTTCGTAAAAAAAATACTAATTTACCCAGACATTTAAACATATTTGAAGTTCGATGTAACCGACGTCAATTAAAAAAAAATATTTTTTCCTTATAAAACGAGAAAAATTTACACAAAATGATTGCTGATACATACCCAGCAAATATCGTTTTGGTGACATATAACCCTTACCCTCCCACCAAATTTTTTGACTCACCATAGCCTTCAAGACAAAAATAACATTCTTGATTGACAAGGAGGTATTGTAGAACTTGTATTTGACAGAAATTGCATCAAAATATGGCGAATTAATTTGGACCATACCGTCATATTCTGTGAATTAGAATTTCCTAAGTTCAACGAAACCAGGCTGCAAATCAGTGGGGATATACACCACCCGCTACGGTGGGAATAAATCAATTGAAAAAAAAAACCATTCTTATCCTAACTGTAAGGCGGTTCAATTATAAGAATGACGTACTCGTGTTTCGACATTCTTATATCTCTTCAGGTAAGGGCAGGTTGCAGACTTCAGCAGCCACTTTACGACACGATTTACAGATGTTCGTAAGCTTAGAGGCTGGCATAGAAGGTACAAGAAAATTGACACCTCTCGTCAGCTTAATTGAAATCAGCTGATAATTCCTGTTTCTGGATGCCAGGATTTCGAAGAAGAGAGACGCTTGATGTACACAAGTGAATCATTTGCGGTCGTTGCCCAGATTATCGGTTGATAGGCTACTGCCGATTTGTTGGTCGATAGAAGACTGTTAGCGTAATTATTAGAAAGCGGCACATGACAGGCTGAAATTACAGTTTCGCATTTATAGGTCTCTATGTGAGCTACCTTGAATTGAACGTGATTAATTTTATGACCTCAAAATTCCTAAGTTCTCTACGCCAGAGAGCAGTTGAGATAGAAACATTAAGGCTGTTAGACAATTTTATTGTATTTTCAGATTTTGAACCATAACATTTATTCAAAACGCATTATCAAAATTTTTCCAGGGTCCCTAGTTATTCCCCTAGCGAGAGTTAAAATATCCAATAACTCACCACGTAGCAGGACTACAGATGTGCACATAAGGTATTGAAACTAATTAGTGCAAAAGTACTTTCACTACAAGCTCGTAGGCTCTGCACATAAGTTCAGACATTCAAACGTATACCACAAGGAGTTATGAATCAGTTATCTGTAGAAATGTGAAAAATTCGTGGGTTCACTCACCTGTAGGCTAGTCTCCAAGAATATATGTGTATTTAAGTATACAACAAGTTGTAGACCTGAAGGCCAGCACGCCCTCCTTCCACCAGCATTGAAACTGCACTCGGACAAGTGAATCAATGCACGGCACATATCCTCTTCTTTTCTTGCGACTCCTCTTGATGTTTTGTGCCTGTGCTAGCATAATTACTAAACACGCCTTTCTGCCGGTAATCCATTCAAAACTTGCCCTCCTCGCCAATCAGTGTTCGCCCAGACCTAGTTTTAATTAAGCCTTTACCCAGGCGGCGCCTTATGGGTAGAGGTACGTAAATTTCGCAGATACATTCCAGGTCAGGTTGAACGCCAATTATGTATACTTCATTGTCATGTCTGTGACTTGCTGGCGGCTGTTACGAAACGCGTTTGACTACTGCAAGCCAGTAGTAAATAAGGTAATAATGCGAAGTGATATCGCTTGCTACCTGCTTGTACGGTTATAAGCCAATGTATAATCGGTTGTGGCCAGTGGGTGTATAGGACTGACAAGTCTAGGCTGCTGCCAGATGAATCCGCGAAATTGACGTACTTCTACTTATGGGTCATCAGAACCTAATCTTTCTAGCATCTTTACTGCCTTTTACTCCTGCTCCAGTTGTCTTAGACACTGGTCGAAATCTTCCGAGTCGTATCCCAATCTTTGTAGAAAAGCTGTTCCACTTCTCAAAAATTTCTCTGTTTGCCAGTATAGCTTTCAGGTCTACATTAACTATCCCGTAGTCTTATAGTTGTGCCTTGAATTCCTCTCTGATGTCTTCGATCTTGGAACATCCCAATACTACATGCTCCATCGTGTCGTCTGTCCCACAAACATCACACAAAGGTGAATCCACCAATTTCATGCTGTACAATTTAGCCTTGAAGTTGCCATGTCCTGTTATGAGTTCTGCACTGTAGTATACGACAGCCGCTCATTGGCTGCTCACTGACGTAGTGATATTACATGATTTGGCCTTCATTGACTTCGGTCTTCATTATTTGCTCAGCACTCGCAGGAAAAGTCTAATATGTGAGTGAGAGAAAGATTCTTGTCAGCGCTCGACATAGAGGTCTTCAGCGCTGGTGAGGGGAGACATGAGGTGAGTATGGAGCAGCGCCTTGAATTAAGGGGTAGGAAAACGGGAGATCCCCGAGGAAACCCGCCGATTAGCGGCATCGTCTGGCACGATTTCCACAAGCGAAAATCCGAGGACTGACCTAGCCGGGAACCGAACCCGGATATCCTTGGTGGGAGGCGAATGATCTGACCATTCGGCCACCGCGACCTCTTTTATGTAGTGTATGTTTCCTGTTGACTAAAGCATGCCTTGTTTATTAATGTTTTCCTATTACCTTTACTTTTTATTTACATTGCAATGTGGTATGTCCAAAATCAACATCCAGTTACTAGCAGTCACTTTTAATTCTTATAAAAAGTTATATTTTTCCAATACATTACAAGAAAAATATAATACAACTAAATATATTGCAATATAAAAATAAAGTTGTCAGAGTTATAAACTTGCGGTATTTAAAAACAGAAGTTTCCGGCACTGTAAAAGTAACCAATTTTTTTTTAAATATACAAATTATTGATACAATTTGAGGCTTAACTACCTCTCGCCACTGCATCAAACATCCCACCATTTTTTTTAGTGGCCCGAGTTGTTGACCCTTGTTATGAGACGGTTTTTAGTGACTTGTTTAGACGAACACAAATGTGTACATAGCCGGACCTGGGAATCGAGCTCAGAACCTCTCGTACTCTCGTACCGTACACCAGTACGCTGCGGAGGTCGGCAGCGCTCCCGCACGACGCGTCGGTATCTGATCACTGGCGAACTTATCACGGTTTCAAAATGTGTTTGAAAATTTCCCATTTAACCGCCATAAGAAAACATTTTCTGCGCCAGTAATTTTTTCTTCAATTAAGTTGTATTTACGTTGTCTTACGTTTCGCCTCGCGTGTAAACCATAATTGTCGTGGCTGTCTTACGTAAGGGTGTTGAAGTGCGATAAAGTCATAATTTTATATATTTATGAAATATTGTTAGTTTCGTAGACGATACTTGCGAGTGCAGTTTTCTCTTACGAAACAATTTTTGGTCTCATAATTTTCTCATAACGGTGCGTCAAAGTAAAAATTTGCATGTTATGCTGCCGTGCAAATATTAAAAACCAGTTGACTTAAGAACGTGAAAAAATTCACAGTGAGATAACATACTATGAGCTATGTATTAAAACATTTGAAAAATCTCGCGAACAGTTTTTGCATTTTAAAATAATTTCTGAATTTGCAACTTTTTTTTTTGTATTTTTGCAATTTTTTTAAATTAAAAATATTACGGTGTTGGGTTTTTAAATGTTTTATTACATAGCTCATGGGAAGTTAGTTCACAGAGAATTATTTTGTTTAAGTAGGTCAGTTAGTTTTCAGTATTTGCATGGCAGCGTAACAAGCAAATGTTGAGTTTGACGCCCGTTATGAGAAAACTATGAGAGCTGAATTTGTTTCGTAAAAAACTAACAATATTTCATAAAATTATAAAATTATGATTTTATCGCACTGGAACACCCTTAAAGAACTGTTGTGTCGGAGTTGTTGTGTCGATCTCGTCGGGGCATTGTGAATCTACCTTGACTGCAACAACAGACAATGTACGAATAGACGGGGCTTGAGTATGCATAGTACAGAGGATTCTAGCATGCAGGCCATTGAATTTGCGAAACATTCCTTTCCCTAACAGACTTCGAACAAGACACATGGAGCTCTGAAATGAAAGACTACATAGGAAGAAATAACTACCAAAGCAAATGAAAAACACACCCAAAAATAATTTGTCAGGTTTATCGTTTCGCGGTGGATGACCCGGATGTGACGTCTTCGCTGTTTCAGGCTTAGAAAACAAGGGAACATTACGAGAAAAAAAATATTAAGCAGGAAATTCATAACTGGGCGCCAGCTGCAGCAAACATTTCCATCAACAGTGGCAAAACCCTCTTAATTTAGCTCAGAATTAATCCTGGTCGTAGAAGCGAGCTTTCACAAAAAAAACTAAGCACCGAGAACATTTCTCCACAGCGTTCTATTCTCGACTCTATACCGAGCAGAACTACTGTAGAGTAAATAAAAATAAATAAAAGTCTGCTGATCTGAGCGTTTCTATGAAAATTCAAACGTATTTTTTAATGAACGGGTTATTACTCTCGTTTCCTTTGTGAAGAGATTAGTTTTCCAAGCGACATTTCACCGGGTACCCCCTCCCCCTTGCACCCCGCTCCGAGGGTAGACGACAATTGAAGAAGGAGTAACGTCGAGCAAGCGCCGAGCAAGTAATTAACTTGGAATACTTGTTTGCCCGCAGCTAAAATGGTTTCTATCAGAGCGAGAGGTGTTACTGAAAATACCTTCCTTTTGTCGCTTAGTCGACGCTTATTTACATACCTGAAATGCGTTTCTCATAAAACGTCATTGCTAATATAAGATTCATATTTTGCAAACACATTCCTTATATTTTGCTAAAAAAAACTACAAATGTTCATGGAACATTTTTAAAATTACGTTAGGCAGAGTAAACTAGGGGTTATAAAATTTTTATAAAATGAATTTGTTTTTACCTAATAGTACCTACTACATAAAACTGTAGTGTATATATAACAACAAAATTTTGTAACAAGTATGGGCGGAAACATTTTAGGTTATATAACCCATTGTAGCTATTTACCGTTTTTTAGTTAAAGACGTTTGAGTCTTAACGTTTATCAATAACAAATCATTGGGTTCCAGCCATCGAGAGAATCAATAAAAAAATTAAAAATCATAATTGTAGGAGAAGTTAAGTTTGTTAGATAGTATGTGTGTGTATATATATATATATATATATATATATATATATATATATATACATATACATTTGCGAGCTAGATTTTAATATCTCATTTGAAATCACACTAGGAAATCGCAAAAATAATTGCAGCCAACCGCCTCCAATAAACTCTAATCTATTATTGTTATTACATAATGAAATTTGTGACACGTGTCGTAAACAAGTTTGGGACAAATCATACATGTTCTGTATTAAAGTTCTGCAGTTCTAACTGAGCTTGTTGAAGAGACAAACAGTGGTTCAAATAAACGATAGCCAACACCGATACAAAGCCTTCAGTGTTACTAAATAGCACGTTGGAGTCGTTTCATAAGCTGAACGTACGTTGAAACCCAGCAAACAACTAAGTTATCCCGCGATAAACCATCATCTGTAATGATCAATAGAGACCTGAAAAATTCTCGTTTTCTTTTGGAGCGCAAGCATGACTTCAAAAACGCTGCAAGTTCGTGTCAGATTCACAATTGGGTCTTGACTAGTTTGACACATCCTGCAGGACGCTGAGCCAATAGAAAATAAGATTAAATACAGGCTCAGTCACGTGGTATAACTATGTTAGTTAGCAGCCAATGAGCAGCTGTTGTCTGCTTGAGTGCATACATTCTTGGAGACTAGCCTACAGGTCAGTGAACTCGCGAATTTTTCCTGTCTCTTGTGGCCAAGTGTGTATAGTACAGAGAAGTCTAGGCTGTTGCCAGATTAATCAGCGAAATTGACGCACCTTTATTCATAAGTAGAACCACGATTTTATGGCGAAAATATTTTTGCAGCATTTGGTTTCAATCATGGCCGTCTTTAGTAGAAGGTCGGAGTCTTGAATGTGGCAACGCTGCATCGGAGGCCTGCTGCCGGTCGCTCATTGGCTGCCCTAGTCAGTGTATATGTGTACACGCCACTAAAGCTGCAGAGACTAGGGTGGCCAAGAAGTGACAAGCAGCAGTGTTGCCACATTCAAGACTCCGGCCTTCTACTAAAGACAGCCATGTTTCAATGCGTAATTGGTAGGGCCCGGTAGTTTCCGCGAAAATATTTTTGCCCCACTTTGTTTCAGTGTCTTACGGTTCACCTGTAGCTCAACTTCATGATTATTGGCAGAGATTTTTTGTGGAGAGTCGTTATTCATTTGACTGAGCCAATCAGTACAAGGACACAACTGCCACACATCACGTTTGTGATTTGCGGGTTTAACCTCCAGACGCTGGGTGTTACGGCATCCAATCACTGACCACATAGCCGAGATGCAGGTGCGCACGTAAGGCACTGAAACAAAGTGCTACAAAAATCTTTTCGCGAAAACTACCGGGCCCTAGTCATGGGCACATCAGCAGCTCTGCTACATCGTCTGTGATTGGATACTTTTACTCTCACTTGCCTTGGCAAATTACATATGATTGGTGCAGTCAAATGGGAGACGTGCCTGAGCAAAGACACACTAGCAATAACAATGAAGCACAGCTGTAGCTGTGAACTAACATGATGCATTGATAAAAAAAATGTTGCATAATTCTTTTCGCCAAAAATCATTTGCTCTTCTTCTAGCCTACTTTAATATCTAGAAAACATGTGCAGTCCGTGAAGTGTTAATTAGATGTAATTTATTGTAAAATCATACTTGAATCAAAATTAGGAAAACCTGGCCCAAAGGTTCAAACTAACATAACTACATGTTACACTTTCGTTACCACACAGATGCGAAGCTTGAATGACGTCAAGGTTGACTTACAAACGGTGTCCCATCAGAGCTTCATAATTAAATCATTTACCAATAATTTAATGTGCGGCACGTTGTGGATAACTACTCGTTAATCCCGCCAGGGTATTTTAACCGAGCCGTCAATTACCACCGTTCTCCAGTCATACGTGATTAAGGCCTCGGGATTATCAGCAGTATTAGCGGAAACAGCAATTTTACACCGCAATGCCTTTTTACGCCGTTGTATTTTACATAACCCGGGAAATGGGTCTAATATTTTGACTGGTGAATTAATTACCCTAATTCTCCGCAGCGATGGTGGTCCGACCGTGGAAAGCTGACATTGTACTGCTTCTGAAGAGGTCAAATTAGTTTGTAAGCCACGTGATACCCTTCCGTCAACCACGCCGTGTTGACGAGCAGTAATTTCACCGGACAATGGACCTTAATAGCCGAGTTAGCAAGGCTGCAGTGTTGTGAGGCCACGTTTAAAAAGGGAATACCTACCAAAAATTGTGGTGGAATCAGAATTTGCTACAGTGTTCATCGCCACAGAACAGGTAGGAATACAAAAGCGAAGTGACTGGTTGGTGTCCTTTACGTATGCGTACTATGTCGGTTACTGGCTGCACAAGACGCTTATACAGTGACCTTGCTTCTGATTGGCCACGTGGTGCTGTGGAAATGTTCCTATTGACCACGTCGTCTACAACAGAGATTAAGCTAGAGATCCCAGATTTGCAGGAAAACAATATTGCAGCAACTTGTTTCAATGCTTTATGTGCATATCTGTAGCTCGGCTTCTAGGTTAATGATTATATTTTTTAACGTTCTGTGTCTTGAGATTCCACCCGCTAATCACCAGGGACGTCCAAACTCATTTCGTCGGTCTGTGCAAAACATTCTTATACCCCCTTACCACGGCAATAGGATGTAACAAAATTCGGACAAAATAAAGTATAGGCCGTTCGGGATAAATTTGGCACTAAAGAATAAACACTTGAAAAAAAATCACTAGCCGTTACTGCATATAATTTTACCGTAACAATAGTTACCTCATTCGTTGTACGGTTGGCAGCAGATTGCCGAACATAGTTCCGTGTATTTTTCTTTTTAAATGCAACAATACTGAAACAACTGAATTCGACATATTTGTGTTTTATATGAATAATAAACTTTTTTTATAAAACTGTGTAGGTTCCTACCGACTGCACACTTTATCTCAAGAGCTCAAACATTAAGTGACGTGTCCAGAGAGGTTCGAATTTCCCTGTTACTAGTCGTTACACTCGGAAAGATACAAATAGGCTGAAAATAGAAATTTAGCAGGGCTTTTCTGAGTGCTCACTTTATCCCAAACCGCCTTTAACAAACATATTAGTTAATCAGTTTTATTTACACGCTAAGGAATACTTTGCAGATAAATTGAGTCAAGAATCATAGTACTGGATTTTAAATTCTGACTGCCACACCTCACACTCGCGTGGCGCCAGTGTACCTCCCCCCCCCCCTCCACAAGTCGCTACTTTACTGCCGCTCTGTGCACTTGCATTGTTTGCACCCCACGTTAAGCCGGTCCTGCTACACTCTAAAAATAGTTTGCAAATTTGCCACATGTGCGTATATAGGACCGCTAAGAAAGTAGGTATGGTAGAATTGTTTCCCAGACGTCGATGGTAGCACTCACAAACTTTTTTTTTTTTTTTTTTTTCATAAATTAGTAATATGTATACTTAAGTTTCCAGGCTTGTATTGTAACATCTATAAAATATTGCATATTTACAAGGCGGAAGTATGGTAACTGTCCCATACTGCTTTTAGGTTAGTACTTCCTAAACAATTAAGGCAGTTTTTTACAGTGTAAATCACAAACGTGTGGTGTCACAGTAATCTTGTTCTGTCGAATGAGAGACGCTTCTAAACAAATACACGCTGACAATAACTACAATGTACAGATGTAAACATGCACGTAAGGCATTGAAACAAAGTGATGCAAAAATCTTTTCGCGATGACAGTTTCTTAGCCATCGTCTTCTAACCGTAGAAGCAGGTAGCACGTGATACCCTCACTAATCATTTCGTTATTTATTAATGGTTGTATCTGTCAAAAGGTGTGCGTGTTACCTGAGACATTTCTATAGGAACAACCGCTGTTGTAGACATGGGAGCACTCACTTTTGGTAAACAGAATTTTGCCCCATATTATTACGATGTCTTACAGCCACACCTGCAACACAGACTAGAAAGCAATACAGATGTGAAATGACGTAGCGGCTCGTTTGATACGGGTGAACTTCGCCGCTTATTGGTTGCCCGAGGTTGTTGATACCAGCCCCGTGTATGTTTGTTTCCTGCGTGTAACGGCAGGTTTCCTATTGGCCTGGCTGCAGGCTAGCAGGGCAGCCACCTTATTCTGATTGGTGGTAGGCGTTTCGACCATCTTGCTGGCCAGGGAAGCCATTTTGCTGGCGTGTGTGGCTGAGTTCGCCGTCCTACCTGCTATACTACAATTCTATATTCCTAAATATTCTGTGCCTGCAGCTCTGCTTTAATTCGGCAGCGTGTCTTTGTGAAGACACTTTGAGCCAATGAGAATTATGTTACGCAGACTCCACACGTCTGTGATTCGCTGGTAGAACTCCAAGATGGCGGAAGTTGTATAAACATCCAATCACAGAACATGAAGCAGGGTTTCATGTGGACTCGTAAGTCATTGAAACAACGCGGTGAAAAATAAATACCGAGCGAAATTTTCTGGCCTCTACGAATTTGTTTCGACACACCTTTGACCATTAATAAATAAGTAAGTAATTATTGATAGGGACCACTGTTTTTCTCGAAAAGAATTTTGCCCCACTTTGTTTCAGAGCCTCACGTGCACATCTGCAGTTCTGCTTCGTGGCCAGTGATTGGATATTTTAACTGTCACGAGCCTTGGTATTCTACCAGCAAATCATAGACGTGTGGTGTTGCAAGAACGTTATTGTAATTGGCTCAGTCAAACGAGATACAGCTCTTCATATAGGCACGCTGCCAATAACCATGAAGCAGAACTGCAAATGTGTACGTAAGGCACTGAAACAAAATGGGACGAAATTTCTTTCTCGAAAAATGGGGGTGTCCCTAATTATTGAGTACGCGGCTACAACGAACGACTCCACAGTCCTGTATACACTCAGATACTAGTATATTGTCTGCTGCTACAGAGAGTGGACAGTTGTACATGTGACAAGGTAGCGCGGCAGTCTGTGAGTGTTTATATGCAGGTCTGCTATTGGCTCACAGTCCTCAACGAAGAGGTTCAATAACTGTGATGCAATCGCGAAAGTAATTAACGCGTGCAGAAGTTTTACTTCGAACTTCTGTTCAAGTAAATTCGCGAAATTTCCGAGTCTCTACGTATTCGTCCAATCACAGAGGCGGCTGTTTAATATACATACTTCATTAGAATTTATTGGTTTGTGGACATACGCCATTGCTAGAGATGATGGTATATCGCGAAAATGTTTTGTGTCAATATAGCCTTGAAAACACTGACACAACGTAGCTGTCTGCAGACCTATAACATGCATTAAATATTAAACTAGTGGCATTCTTATTGGCTCAATCAAATAGGGCAGTAGCTCCACGTACACGGAAAAACCAGTAATCTTTTGATAAGTTGAACGTATGTTGAAGCCTAGCAAATAATCAAGTTTTTCCGCGATAAACCATCATCTATAGCCATTGTTCATGTTTGGTTGTTCAAACTTGCGTTGAATGACAAAGTGCAAAGTAGAACAAAAAACAGACATAAAAAACACACAAAAAAAACAGAGAAAAAAGCATTCCTAGAGGAATTCTGTCAGTTTTTCTTTTTAATTAGACAAATAATTTAAAGGGTAGAATTCAGTAAAATATCGACACAACACCCTGATACAAAAGACAGACACAAATAGAACCAGGTTTTCAAAATAAAAAAAAAAAGATGGAAGTAAACAAAAAACCGTGAACAGTGGACAACAAACAAAGGACAAGAGACAACACAACACCAGTTAAAAACAACGAAAAAATGCGACGTTTCGGGAATTGCGATTTATTCCCGTCTTCAGGCTGAGACACAGCTGGTCGGAACACCAAGATGCTAATTAAGTTCGCTGAAAAATTGGGGTTTATACAGCCGGTGCCATGAGCAATGGCGTATGTCCAGAAACCAATAAATTCTAATTGTAAACCCCCATTGCAACAAACATTTTAAAATTACATACATAATTGATGTTCGACCTGACCTTGAATAAATCAGCGAAATACTCGTGTCTCTGCTCACATGGAATAAAATTGTCGAGGGACACTTTATGACTGGAGACAGGCTTGGTTTGAGAAAAAGCTAGACCTCGAAGATCTTTGTGTTTCTTAAAGATATAAAATTGAATCACAAGTTATAATTAGGGACCTGCAAAATTCGCGTTTGTTATATGGTGACACGCTACACTCCACTGCTCTGTAGATACCAGTGTACAACCCGTGATTACATTGGCCAGGAGTCTCGATGTGATGTTATTTAGTTGTGTAATCACTTTACAGGAGATTGGTCAATCTACTGTAATTTTTCGCAGAGCATTTTCCGCAATAGACTACGACATTTTTAGCCAATACGAGAAGTGGAACGAGTCTATAGTAGTTTGGATTCTAGTCTGTGGACCATTAAAAAAATATCTTACTCTAGGGTTTTCGCTACAGAGGAGAGTTAGAGTGATGAATAAATAAGTGAATAAGATTGGTTATACCAATTTGTATAAAGTTAAATATAAGGACTACATGACTTTTAGTTCAGAGGGGAGCGGCGTTAACTGAGTGGGTTATAATTAATTAACTAGAATGGATTAACTACAGGCCTAATCGAAGCTGACGTTCCCACCTTGTTCATGATGCCGAAGGCTGAGTTGTTGTAGTCGACTAGCGGCGAGCGGCACGTCTCACAGTTAAAAAAATTGTAAATTTACAAGGAAAATCTTGTAAACTAATATCAGAACACTATCAGTCAGGTAATAAATGTAAGATGTCCGAAACATTTTAAAGTGGTTATAAATATTGTGAACACCTTTAGGAACTAGTAAAACTAATGTTAATGAGTAAATTTTTCGATTTGAAATTAAATAAACATAGAAGACCTGTCACATTTTACAAAACAATTCGTAATTTTACAAAAAAAAAAAAAAAAATTTGGAAACTAGTTTCCAAAAAAATTTTTTTTTGTAGCACTACAAACAATTGTAAAGTGAACCAGATATTAGTAGTAAATATACAAAATTTGTTTGTAAAAATACAAAGAAATGTGTACGACGTTCGTTTTGGTTTCTTTTTTAAATATTTATTTATTAACTGTTTCTGCGGGTGTTTCGTCGTCTATTGTTGCTGTGTGCAAGTTCTGGATACTATGTTACTAGATAATGAAAGAGTTGCAAGTCTTTTTGTCCGGGTAGCACGTCGTTGCTGTCCTCTCGGGGCGGACCGATACTTATGTCGATTTGTCGGTATGGCTCTTAAGCAATACGGTCGCGCGCAC
>PNEQ01061317.1:6019-41196 GCA_003012365.1 Medauroidea extradentata | reverse complement strand
TACAGAAATTATCGCAAAACTATTTTCAGATTTTTCGAAATTCGATTTCTCAATACTGCGCAGGGGTGATATGTGTTTTTTTAGTGAATTATCAATTTTGATTCGACTGAACGGGCTAGCGATGTGATTTACACTTCAGTTGGATACTTATACAGATGTCTGAGATGTAAATTTAAAAATTTCGAAATTCTACATCCAATTTGGGTGAAAAAGCACAAAATTTGTTTTCCATCAACCCACGATATCTATCTAACCAGTAGCGATATTGAGGTGTTGTTCGCGTCAGAGTGATGCTTACATAAATATTTAAAAAAAGATGTATGTAATTTTTTTTCTTTATAAGAAACGTGATTATTAAGAATAAAACTAAGTTGGTAAATAATCAAGGCAGACGATCCGAAAAGCAGGAACGAGCAGCGAGAAACAACCTATACAGGAGTTTCACTACAGTAATCTATCGAGACGTGGTGTTGTACAACCTCTATGAGCCCAGTACACAGATATTTTATTATAATTTTTTTTTCAATAAATTGTATTTTCACAAATTATTTCGACGTTACGTGACGCAGTTGTTTGTCACTCAGGTCTAAATTCCGGGAGGTTATGGGCTCGAATTCCGTTAAAAGCTGCGTGCGAACGTTCAATTCTGACACACAAAAACTACAAGGCAGATCGAATTAGTGCAATTTACATGTAGTCTTTAAAAGGGGTAAAATTGCAGTTCGCTTTCCACTTAGGTTTCTCTACAATATCAGCTGACATATCGTCGGTGTACTGCCAAAAGTTATTAAGTCAAAAATACTATTTCGTTTAAAAACAGTATTAAATTGTAGATATTAACAAAAATTTGGTATGTTACTACACTGTGACACCACAGTACGAAACGACGAATAGTCTTTAAACTTGGGCAATTATTCCTAGCATTTTTATAATTTTATCTCAATTTGACATTGTCACTTTAGGCAGTAAACCGACGATATATCATCTCACTAATCTCAGGTTCGGGGCACCAAATACGTTTCCGCGAAACCTTTACCCTCCGAAACTTTGTAATGTCAATAAAGTTAAAGTGAATATTTTGAAAATATATAATTGAGGGCACCGTCACCAATGGTTGTGCACAGGGTAAACATATGTTTCTCATTCGATTAACCTCTTACCTTAGGTGTCTGTAACTACCCCACAACGTCAAATTGGCAGGACTATAAATAAGGCCCAAGCGAAGTCGCTGTTAGTGGCAGGGACAAACTTAAGACTGCTTTTCGCATGGACAGCTATAGCTACTTATCCGTCTGCAGAATTAGTTCAACTAGCCGCTTGGACATTCTAACACTTGATGACTGAAGTACCAATCTTGTGTACAAAGAGGTTTTTCAATTAAAGTAAATATTATCAGTTACGAATAATACTCGCGAGCAAAGCCGCGGGGGACTGCTAGTTTCTCTGTAAAATAGCTGCCCGGCTGCGGCTTTGCCCGCGTGAAATTATGTAATGTAAATAGTAACTCTGGATAAAATATGTGATGAATGCATTTAATAGCTACCGTACTCAGTAACAGTGAACTATAAATTTCCTTAGCTCAGTGTAAAGAGCGCGCGCAATATGCTCGTATGATGTCATATTAATTACCATCGCAAAGTCTTGCACGGGATACGAACCCGTAACCTCACCTATCCCACACCTCAAACTTTATACAATATCCGAGTGAATGTTTAAAGGAAGGCCGTGATAATTCTTTCCTATGTACAGGCTACGGTCCAAAGAGGTTTTATTTATTAGTAGGTTGGCAAAAAGGAATAATTATTCATCCATAACTATTCTCTTTTTTCGGGAGACTGTAGCATTTTACTACTTTTCAGATCCTTAAATTTCGAATTTCATAAAATCCTGAATTTTGTTTGTAGATATTTACATAAGCTTCATTCATATCAAAAAAAAATCATCTCGATATCTCAACGGGTATAAACAGTACACATGATTATTTGAATAAACATTTTATTTGTTTAACAGCTTTCAAGGATGAATCTCGAAAAATCCTGAAACTAATTTTTGTATATTTACGAAAAATGTATTTTAAAGCAAAACTCATTTCATGATTTCTGCTGGTTTAGGAGATAAGTGGAATTAATTAAATACACTTTTTAAGTGCTTTCAATGACGAATTCGAAAAATTCTAGCAATACCTTTTAGATATTTACTTAAGCGTTATTTTAAAGATAAAATCACCTTACTATCTGAAATGGTTTAGGAGAAATCACGGATTAATGAAATACGTATTTTACGGCTTTTCACCTCCTTATTTTTCGAATTTCGCAAAATCTAAAAATTCGCAAATATGCATATGTTTGGGCGATATTTTGAAGTTAAAAAATTAACGATAGCTTTCCCGGTTAATGAGATATCAGGGATTCTTTGATAACACATTTCACCCCTTTTCACCCCCTTAACTATCGAATTTCGAGAAATCCGTTCTTAGTGGGTGCCTACCGGACAAGATGAAGCTTCCCTCAAAATTGTATGGTTCTATGTATACCGGTTTGGGCTGTGCGTTGATGACTGGGTGTGTCAGTCAGCACACTTAATTTCATATATTAATATATATATATTAAGATGTATATGTGTATATGTATATGTATATATATACATACACACACACACCTATAGGCCGTTCATGATAAAGCGAGCACTGCATAAAGTTTTCTTTAGGCTGTTTTGCAGCCATCTTTTTTATTTTTAATATGAAAACTTCCATGTAACTAAAAACCAGTGTAAATGTTTCAACACACTCAAAGTTAATATATCTAGGCCCAATAAAAGATATTATTAATTAATTCCATGTTCTGCTGAGTGCTCAGTTTATAGTGAAGAGCCTATACCTTTGTTAAAAAATAATATCGAAATATGATGTGTATTGTATATTAAGTAGGCATAGAGACTGGAGTTACAAACCACAGTGATGACAAGATATGTTGGTGACTATTAACGTCTCAGTGCCACGAAAATGAACTCCACCATATGTCTCGCCGTCAGTTATAATAAATTGCGAGTTATTTTTACCACAGATCGAGGCGTAATATGACACTCACTTTAAAGTGGAAACATATCCATTGGCCGACTAGTACCTGTGCAGATTAATTGCGCACGATAATGTATCCTGCGGTGATTTGGGTGTATATATAATTTTTTAGGGTTTTACAACGTTTCATGGATTTATTCCATTTGCTATCTTAACCTAAGTAAACAGCACAAATTCCCATTCCCGTGCTGGGAGTCGAACCAATGAGCTCTCGCACCGTAGACCTGAGTGCAGTCGACCTCACCCGTGATAACAAATATTCCGACTCGAAACGTTATTTGCTTTTCTTACTGTCCTGCAAAAGTACCATACCTGTAAGAGTATAAGAGTTTTTGTACTCGCGGTCCGGAGTAAATAAATTAATAAATATGTATAATATAAAATAAACTTTTAATAGCTTCGCTGCTACTTGCCGACCAAGATGACACAGATCAGTGTAAAATAGTGGGCTAGGGGATTATCGCAACACCGTTGCACTAGAAGCGTACCAATATGCCGAGAAATATCTGCTGTTATCTTGAAAAATAGTACATAATATTTTTTAAAAAATATTTTTTTGCGGTAATGATTTCTCATAGTAAAGGAATTTTTGCGAAAATTATTTTACTGGCATAAATTGTGACATTATGTAAAATTGTCTCACAGCTGTGTAATTGAAAATGACCGGCTTATCTACGAGTTTTCGTTAGATTATTTACAAAAAAAAAAATTGAAATATCTCAATACGAATAAAAGTAATAAAGATGGAAAAAAATTCATACTGGAAATTAAAGTTTCTCTTAATCCATTGAAATTGTGTAAACATGTATATTTTTTTCCAGAAAAGTTTATTTTAAAAAAAACTTCTAAAAACATCTTTCGCGCAGGCAATGAAAGCCGATATTTCGGCTCTTAGCTTTGAAAGGGTTAAGCAACATAATATTCTCTCAAAATATGTAAGATGGGAGATAAGAATATGAGTCTTTCTGTAAGGTGGCTGCTTGTGAGAACGTTTATTGCACATCTGAGGTCTAGACACGCAGAATATCTAAGGGTCTGTATTACCACCTTCTGATAAAACTGGCTGATTACTATCTGCTGGATAAGCTATCAGCTTCTGATAGTCAGCCATTGCGTATTAAGACCTCTGGATAGAAACCAGACAACTATCACGTAGATATTCGGAGGTACATGTTAGTTTTTTCATAGATTGGTCGTAAAAGTGTAGCTAGCTGCATACTTTATAATTGAAATTAGTTTCGTTGGGTTGTAGTTTAAGGTTTCGCGAATATTACGAATTTGCATTTTTTCTAATGTTTAACAACATCAGTAAGTAAATTATTGATTAAATATATACGTATCAAACGCAATAATAGACCTAGATGAATTTAATTTTATAATTCACGCATGCAGCATAGTAAATTCTGGTTAAAATAAAGCCGATAGGATGACATGCGCAATTGTACAGGTGTAACAAATTACAAATATTTACAAAACATTTGATTAAATTCTCGAACATAAAACAACAGGTACCTGTATCACTTTAATGAATTGCAAATTCTCTGTAATCACTATGGCGATACTTTTTCCATATTTTTAAACAGTTAATTTTATTATAAAATTGTATTAAGAATTATTTTATCATCTCGTATTTCGAAGTAGTTAAAAAATAGTATTAATAATCGGTTTAAAACCAAAACAATTCATAACAAAAACGTAAGCTGAAATATATACATAATAACTAATAATAATCTTAATTTATATTACGTTTTCTGCAGTCACCAAAACTTTCAATAGTATGTATCCATTTTCTGAACTTCAATCCTAACCTCAACTTCATGTTTAGACAAACATATATGACGCCATTTTTGTTCCACTTAGGCCTACACATTTAACTTCTGGAAAGTACCTGTCTGCAGGTCCTAGTAGCTGATAGCTTATTCAATGGATAGTCTCTCGGATAAGCGATATCAGAGGGTCGTAATACATTTTCCTGGCCTATCTTCTAGAAATGTTTTATCCAGAACTTTATCCGGAGGTGGTAATACAGGCGCTAAGAGTGACAGAACATGGCCATCACGCCTCATGCTAGTCTCTAGGCGCATGTTATTACACTGACATACATTTCCTCACCGGGAGATCATTACTATCGGACATTTAGTGGTGACATCATGGTTAAAGATTCTGGTGTATCGTGAAAATTTGTTGTGACAGCATATCCTTGAAAACATTGTAGTTTATCGCAACACGTATGACTGGGTGATACACGTCTGACACTCCGTAGCTTTCTGCAGACCAATAATAGGTTATAAATATTATAATAGCGGGATTCTTATTGGTTCAGTCAAATAGGGCAACAGCTCTACGTACATGCGAAAGCCAATAAATTATGGCTGGCTGAACGTACTATGAAATCCAACAAACAGTCAAATTTTTCCGCGATAATCCATCATTAGATATAATGGTTTACCGCGGGAAAACTTGACTTTTTGCTGGGGTTCAACGTACGTTCAGCTTATTAAAAGATTACTGGCTTGCGCTTGTACGTGGAGCTGTTGCCCTATTTGATCAAGACAATAAGAATCCCGCTATTGTAATATTTTATGCCTGTTATTGGTTTTCAGACAGTTACGTTGTGTCAGACGTATGTCACAAGAAACAACAGTGTTTTCAAGGGTATGTTGGCACAACAAATTTTCGCGATATACCATCATCTCTAACCATCATGGTGTAGTATTAATGACAAAGGAAAATGTGTGATTAACGTGTGTATACAATTCGCAAGATTCTGCAGCAAGATGTTCAAGTCTGAAGAGGTTATCAAAAAGAATAATTTTTGACAGCAATAAAGTAAGCTTTTAAAATATGTGAAGAACCTGAAGAGTGTACGCACGCGTGTTATTACTAGGGAGACATCACTTACGTAGTTTAGCAGTTGCAGTATATAAACTTTTATCTGCCAAAGATCTTACCGTTTGACGACCTGGGCATACACCACTGTAAGTGCGATAAAATCATAATTTTATATTTTTATGAAATATTTTTAATTTTGTAGACGAAATTTGTGAGTACATTTTACTCTTACGAAACAATTTTATCTCGCACATTTTTCTAATAACGGGGTGTCAAAGTCAAAAAGTGCTTGTAACACTGTCACGGAAATAGTGAAAACCAACCGACCTACTTAAACAAAATAATTCACTGTGAACTTAAATTCAATGAGCTTTGCAATAAAATATAAACAAATTATCAGAATATTTTGAATTTAAAAAAATCGCAAAATTCATAAAAAAAGTTGCAAATTCAGCAATCTTTTTTAGAATACCAAAAAAATTCCGCGGGATTTTTTCAAATGTTTTATTACGTAGCCCATAGTATGTTATTTCACTGACAATTATTTCACTTACGTCACTCAATTGATTTACACTATTTGCATGGCAGCAGAACATGCGGGTCGCTGTGGCAGAGGGGTCAGTCCTCTCGTCTCCCACCATAGCGATCCGGGTTCGATTCCCGCCTGGGTCGGTCCCCGGATTTTCGCATGTGGGAATCGTGCCGGACGATACCGCTGGTCGGCAGGTTCACGGGTATCTCCTGTTTCCCTCGCTCCTTTATTCCGGTGCTGCTCCATACTCACCTCGTGTCACCCCTCACCCGCGGAAGACCTCTATGTCTCTTCAGTCTTCAACAGAACATGATGCACATTTTGACTGATGCACCGTTATGAGGAAACTATGCCAACTAAAATTGTTTCGTAAGAGGAAATTGCACTCACAATTATCGTCCACAAAACGAACACTATTTCATATAAATATATAAAATTATAACTTTATCGCACCTGAACACCCTTAAGGGCACCGCCTACCATTCGCATTAGACGTTCAAAAGCGGCGGAGCTATAAGGGTGACATTGAAGCGCGCATAAAATGCCGTATCGCTAATTCCTGTCGATCCATTTGCACTACAAAAATTCAAGGCCAAGCTATCTTGTTTCTACTGTTTTGGTGATAATTTATTTTTTAAGCTTAATCGAAAGCAGATACCATAAAATCTGTTTGGTAGTTTTGTTTAAAATGATTTTTGCCGTTGTAGCTAATTATTTCCGAAGTAGGAAATTGTAAGCTTTCGACTAAAAAGTAAATTAAATAGAATTTCGTTAGTTAGATAATTAGCTAAGACAATGGTATTTACTGCCTTAAAAATATCTTCCAACATGAAGAAAAAGTTTTAAACAAAACTGCTAAACAAATTTTTACTATCTGCTCTTGTTTAGGAGTAGAAAATTCATATCACTAAAAAAAAAATAATTGAAATAAGACAGAATGGCTTTCAGCGGTGACCATATAAATTTATTGGTGGAAATTCTGTATGAAAGGTCAATGCAGGTTTCTGTTCACATGCATCAAGTTAGTATGTTTTCAAGTACGGCAGTCTGAATATACCCTTTATAGCTTCGAAGCAGTGTTTGTATTTAACAAGGTGTTGCAACAATGAAATTCCGTCCTCGCCCGAAGTATTTTCATTTCGTGCATTGGCGTTTGTGGAATAGTTTCGTAACGAAAACGTTTTTTCCCCGCACATTACTACGCATTTGAAGCGCGTGGTATGGGACGTCAGTAAGCTCTAGGTGCGATGTCTGGGTATAATTTTGTGCTTTTAGTTGTTCATCATTAAACTATATTAACTGAAATACAATAGCATACAATATAAATCTTCGTTTAGTTATAACATATAATGCATGAATGATTTGATAAAGTCACTTTCGATACGGAAAGCATGGCTGCAAATAAAGTTCACTTGAATATTGGTCAGTAAGTATTAGGAGAAGTCCTCGTACCAAGTGTTTTCCTCTAGAAGGGAAGGTAAACTATAGGCATGGAAAAAAGAGCTATTGGAAAGCAATACGGGTAAGATCGTCTATCTATTATAATACAGTCTTTATGCTAAGAGCACTAAATAGGCTTGCAGCGTCTTCATTACATATTTTGTTTCTGTATTAAATATTGATTTTTGGGCATGAACGCAACACGCTGTAGTAAATTATGCAAAATGCACGATTTTGTGTGTGTGTATATATATATATATATATATATATATATATATATATATATATATATATATATATATATATATATATATATATAAATTCTCGTGTCACAGTGTTTGTTTAAATACTCCTCCGAAACGGCTTAACCGATTTGAATCAAATTTTGTATATACATTCGGTAGGTCTGCGAATAGGTTTTTATCTATTTTATATACTCCTAAGTGCTATTGTTTAGTAAATATTTTTAATTTAATAATTTTAGAACCCTATCGATAACTGTGATCAGTTATCCCCACGAGCTGATACCAGTCTATCCCCACCAGGTGTCGCTATGCTCTATTATTATTATTTATTAATTTGACCTGTTTTACCTGTAATGGAAGGCGCTGAGAAAATAATAAAGTAGCAGCTAAATGTATGTCCAATCATTTTGTGTTACTGTGTCGGTGAGCAACCAATGAACAGCTGTTGTTTACTTCAGCGAACAGATATTCTTGTAAACTGACCTATACGTCAGTGAACCCGCAAATTTTTCCAGTCCCTACACTGAGAAAAAAATTTTGTTGTTGCAAACAAAATTTGTTTGAATCAACCAAATAATTTGTTTGTATTGGGGCAATTAGATATTTGTTTGCTCGTACCAAATTATTTTGTTCCCTCGATTTGTTTGAGGCAAATAGCTGGATTTTGATAGCAGTACCAAATATTTAGCTGGTCATACAAATATTTCGTTGGACGTATCAAATGCACATGCAATATTTTAAGAACTGAAAAAATATATTTTATAAACTTCAAAAATTTCTGAAATTTTAAAACAAAAAAAAAAGTATGGTTGGCCCGGGATTTGATCCCATATCCCTTCGCTTGCCTCTCTTATACATTACCTAACCAACTTTTTTTTTTTTTAATAAAATGTTTGGTACAATGGCAATGTTGACGCCTCGCCACTGCACCAAACATTCCCCCCCCCCCTTTTAAGTTAACGAATGCATTCCCCAGTAACTTTGTATTGTGTAGTTGTCGTTGTATTTGTAAGTTGTCTTTTTTGGCACACAGACAAGACGAACACAAACACCCAGTCCTGAACCCGAGGAAGTGGTTGTAAATGTCACCTCCCCGGCCGGAAATCGAACCCGGGACCCTTGCCTCAGCAGCGAGGAGTGCACCAACTCAGCTACGAGTGCTTACATGACAAGAGGATTGTTATTTGTATAGGAATAGTTAGGCCTAATATTAAAAATGTTTACCATTTTCGTTTTTGATCCATAGAATTAACCACTTTGAAATTGTTATAGCTAAAATTAAGATACTTAAATAATGCTGATAAACTGTTTAGACGTTCTACTTGTCGCACAAGCTTATACTTTGAAAGTTGAGGTATACAGCGTTCGCCATCTTTTCGATCACGCATGCCAGCCTGCCATCTTCCGCAAGTCAACCAAATTGATTTAGTTTCGCCAACAAAATAATTTAGTCCATCGAAAAAAATTTTAGTTTAAAGCACATCACTCATAACTAACAATATTATTTTGTTGACAAGCTGTAACAAGTTGTTTGTTTACACAAAATATTCATTCGACGTCTTTAAGTAACGAAATATACGTTTGGCACAAACAAAATGCGTTTAAATGAACAATTTTGTCGAGGGAAATAAATAAATTAGTTTGGAGGACTCCAAGCTTAGTCTTACCAACAAAATATTGTTTAGCTGAAGCAAACATCACCTAAACAAATATATTTAGTATAATGAAACAATTCTTTATCCCAGTGTAAATATCAGCATTCTACAAAATCTTAATCTCACTCTGTTACCAGTATTTGAGCAGACATTGGCAGAAAAGTGGAGGAACGTTCATGTGTTGACATTCGTGTTATTGCTCGTGATACATAACATGCGTGAAGTTATCAACGAGATGGCGCTGTGCGATATCAAAGAAGGAAGTTTCCAGCGACGAGCCCTCATTTAATTTCCTCCTGTCTCACACAGACTTTGCAAGTGAATCTGATATAAAATCTAAGTATTTACTACTGCCTGGTAAAAACGCTTAAGCCCTTCAATTTACGGGAATAGTTTCATACGTATGTTGGTGTTCCGACCAGCTGTGTCTTCAGCCTGAAGACGGGAATAGATTACAATTCCCGAGAGGTTGCGTTTATCGTTGGTGGAACTTGTGTCGTGTTGTCTTCTGTCATATGTTTGTTGTCCACTGTCCAAGTTCATTTGTCTTGTTCCATCTTTTTCATATTGTAAATCTGTGTTTTTTTTGTCCGTCTTTCGTGTCTGGGTGTTGTCGAAATCTGACAGAATTCTATCTTTAGAATTCTTGATGTTAAATATATGTAGAGATGATGGTTAGAGACACTGGAAAATCGCGGGAATAGTTGTCTATTTGCTAGGCTCCAACATACTGTATATAACACTGAATGTTTTGTATCTATATTGGCTATCGTTTATTAGAAGCATAGTTTCTCTTTACAGCAGGCCCAATTATAACTGTACAGCTTGAACACACAGCGTGTGTGATTCGCCACCAAATTGTTCACACATGTCACGGTTAATATACTATAGTTTATTAGAGACTATGCGAAACATTTTCGCGATTTTCCAGTGTCTCTAATGATGGTATATCGCGATAGTGTTTTGTGTCAACATAAACTTGAAAACGCTATAGCTTCTTGCAACATGTACGATTACGATATCTACGTCTGACGCAACGCAGCTATCTGCAGACCAATGTCAGGCATCAAGCATTACACTAGAGTAACTCTTATTTTATCAGTCTAATAGCGTAAAAGCTCCCCGTACAAGCGAAAGCCAGTCATCTGTTGATAAGCTGAAAGCACGTCGAAACCTAGCAAACAGTCAAGTTTTCCCGCGATACACCATCATCTCCAAATATAAGTAAACTGGCCGAATTCCTCTGGAATAGCTTTCTTCTGTTTGTTTTTGCACTTTGCATTCAACACAAGTTTGGTCAACTAATCATGAGCAATGGCGTATGTCGACAAACCAATGCATTCCTATAGTTTCATTGAAGGTCAGGATTTCGCAAAGGTTACAGCACGTACATGACTTTAAGTGATGTAACGGACAATGCATTCAAGGCGCTTGATAAATCGAACGTTCTGATAATAGTATTCCTAGACTTCTCTAAGGCTTTCGACACTCTAGATCATAATATTCTACTGTCACGACTCGCTGAAGTTGGCGTATCACAGAGAACTTACAGGTGGTTTCAGAACTATTTAATGAATCGTAAACAACAAGTCGAGTTAGCAACCGCCACAGGCACATTAAAGTCAAATGAAAGACAAGTACAATCTGGTGTACCGCAGGGAAGTATTCTTGTCCCAATTCTCTTCTCTATTTATGTTGCAGAGTTACCGAAATACAAAAACATGTATCATGTCATCAGTACGCAGATGATACACAGTTATACATCGAAAGTAGTCCTAATGAAATTTCAAACCCTATAATGAAAATAAATGAAGATCTAGAACATTTAAATAGCTGGCGTGAAAAAAATAAATTGAAATTAAACGCAAATAAATGTAAATATATGATAATCGGTACAAATAATCTGTTAAAAAATTCGACCATAACTCTCCAATTAAAATCGGTGAAAGTATAATCCCCAAATGCGAGACATACCGAAATCTTGGAATTACTTTCGACCCAAACCTCTCCTGGAATAAACATTTCTCAAGTCTTCTCCGAACAGGCTACTACAAACTTAAACACCTTCATAAATTCAAACGTATACTTCCTTCTTGTATAAAACAGAAGATTTGTGATAGCCTTGTTCTATCTCCATTCAAATACTGTTCAGGCCTGTTTTGTAATATAGGTAGATAACACGTTGAAATATAGAGTGCAAAAACTACAAAATTCATGTGTTAGGTACATCTACAACTTGAAAAGAAGAAGCCACGTCACAGAACCATTTTAAAAACTGGTTGGTTAAACATGGAAAGCAGACGACTATTTAATTTTGCCACCAAACTAAAGTCAATTGCTCTCAACAACACTCCGCAGTTCTTAGCGTCGAAACTAATTCAACTAAATTCCCTCCATAACTACAACACAAGGCATAAAACCAACTCCCAAATACCGCGTCACACCAGCGCAACATTCCAACGATCATTCAGTTACATGGCTAGCCGTGTCTGGAACGAGCTGACACCCAACCTGAAAATGACAAGTTCCTTACCAGTTTTTAAATATATATATAGACATATTGTTGACAGGCCAAAATCGTCAAAACTGAAGAAGGTTGTTTGACAGACAACATACACAACTTACAAAATGTAACCAAGAAATAACTATTACAGTGGCTGAAAGTAATATGTGATTGCGAGTAATTTTTTTTCTATGCATTTATCACCTTGTGTTCTAATATTTAATCTGTTATGTATGTAAACAAATATTTAACTAAGTCCTTATAATAATTTTACTATCATTATTATTATTATTATTATTATTATTATTATTATTATTCATTATTTTTTTCTTCTGTAAGTATGTATTTTGTTAGTAATTCTGTTTGCATACGACAAATTGTAAACCGGCCGTTGTGCTGAACTTTGATCTGTATAAATAAATAAAATAAAATAAAATAAAATATCCAAAATAACAGCAAAGGGGAAAGTATATCGTGGATACGGACTGCACCACATGCATCTGTGACCAAATATAAAAGGAATATGCGGGTAGGTGGAAAGTTGCCAGGCCTTTGTTTACGAGGGAAATGAGTTGCTAGTGTGACTAAACTACCTACATTCCCGCTCACTGGTAGTTTGAACCTATCTGGTAAACTAAGGCTCTTGTGACATTTACCAACGAGTATTTACTGGTTACTTTAGGTGACTAACTCACATGGCACAATCCGTATACACGAAATACCTAGCGTTCTGTATAAATAGTTTTGTGATCTTGGGTTTTACATGTTAGTGCCATTTACAGCCATTTAAAGAGGATGTTCGAGAAATCACTGCTCAATCTCTGAACTCAGTATCTTGACCAGTCCTTATAAAATGATTCGTACGTTTAAGTATTTTTATATAATTAATGAATTAATGGTTTTATAAGTTGTAGCGCACAGCACACATATATCTGGCGAGACCATGCGAATACGGCAGTTGGCAGTAGGCACACAATTCTTTGTTTGAATGTGCCGTGCCTACGTCCTATGCAACCTGTCCTACACACAAGCTCGCGCCGCATACTTACCAGGCGTTGCATGCTACTGTTGGAAAGCATGTTGTAAATTACAAGCATTTGCTTCATTCGTGTGGTTTTCAGTTTACTGAGAATTATTTTTGTACACGTACCCGGTATGCTTTGTACTGTCACTCAAACAATGAAAGTATTTGGGTTTTGAATCTCCCTACCCTTTTTATTTGGTTGTTTGCGTACCATCCAACAGCACGTGGTCTTGGTAGTGGAGCACGGAGGGAAGAGGGTAGAAGTTGGTTTTAAGAAGCCCAACATTCGCCTGGAGCAATTTCAGGAAACCCTGGAAAACAGTAATCAATATGGCCGGAACCAAGAATCGAATCCGGGTCCTCCCGAATGCTAGTCAAACGTGAGTTATTGAAGTGTGTTGGAATGCGCAATATTTTTTTTCCCCATCAGGAGCGTTAACGAATAAATCGGATGGTTTAAGTAATTTGTAAAAAAAAATTATTTTTTCTATTTTAAATATAATTTCAGAAACTAAATTTTTTCAAAAAAAATTAAAATATAAAAAAATGTTTTATAAGAGTTTTCGATGAATACTTGTTACCAGTTCACGTTGCGTGAAAGCAATAATGTTAATACAGATAACATTTAAAGTGATGAAGTACTGTACATTTTTAGCCTACTTTCCGAAGGAAAAATTAGGCTTATGAGGTTACCTTACTGTCTGTGTGTCTGTGACTGTGTGTATGGGTGTGTGCGTGTGTGTGTAGGTGTGTGTGTGTGTGTGTGTCCCTAAAACATTTGAATCAATGGACTGAATTTCGTCAAACTTTGTACACATAGATAGTACTTTGTATTCTGACTTGACTTTTACATATTTCGTTCACGCCATGTTCATATTTTTAAAATGGGGCCGTTTTAACATTTTTCGATCAGATAGTATTTTTAAAATTTTATTAAAATTGGTACACATATGTTACATACAAGGTGGACTTAACTTTTTGTGTATTGCATCCATCCTGCGTGGATATTTTTTATAATGGCGACCATTTTTATATTCTTAGCGTAGTATCGCATATCTTAGGAAATATTTTTCAGAATTTCCTTAAATTAGGTCACATCTACTGCATGCAAAACTGACTTGAGTATTGTGTATTTAGTTCATCATATGTTCATATTTTCAAAACGACGGCCATTACATATTTTAGTATAGTGTCACATATCTTAGGAAATAGTTTCCAGATTTTCACTTAACTTGCTACGTACTACATATAAAGTTGACGTAAGTGTTATGTATTTCGTGTTGCCTGTGTTCATATTTTCGAAACGGTGCAATTTTAAAATTTTTGGCATAGTAATACATATCTTAGTAAACATTATTTTTATTTATTTATTTATTTTCATAATTTATTTTCGCAATGGCGAACTTTTATATTTTAAGCCTAGTATAAGATATCTTAGGAAGTATTTTGCAGAACTTCACCAAACTTTGTACACGTAGACTACTTACAAAGCTGACTTATCTATTGTGTATTTAGTTCACCCAGTGTTGATGTTTTTAAAATGGTGGCAATTTGTACAGTTTCATCTTAGTATGACACATCTCAGGAAGCATTTGGATGGTGTTATGCATCAATAGACTATGTGACAATTTAAAGTTATCAGTAAAACATGCTGTAAAATTTTTTGATTTGAAATAACCATACGAAAAGTATATTAGTATTGTACATCTAATATTTATATTCGCAGAATATTGGGGTAAAATACTTTTTATAATACCGTTTCATTGCAAAAAAGGTGTTTTATACCAAACTAGCAATTTGCACTTAGTCTCTTGATGCATAATGCTGTACATTTATACACATAATTTTACGAAACACTAATACTGTATACAAAGCTGACTTTACAATACTGTATTTTGTTAATACTGTATTCATATTTTCACAATAACTTCTATCCGTATATTTTTAGCGTATTAATACGTACGTTACATATTTTTCAAAATTTCAATTAACTTAGCACACATATACTGCATAGAAACCTAACTTGACCTTTGTATATTTATTTCATCCATCTGTAATATTTTGAAAACTGTGGCTATTGTAAATAGTACAAAATAATGTAACCGGCCAAGAAACAAATTTCATAGAAAATTTACGGACTGCTTCCAGTCGTGATCTCCCCCTCCCATCTTAAAAAACCGTCAATAAAATGTTTTCGTCAGTAACCTATGCGGGCGTACGCACAACAGTTTACCAAAGTTTCATCGCAATCGGATTGTTGTTTCAGGCACGCATACGTAACAAACGTACAAACATTCGTTTCTCATGTACATCTGTAAAATATATTTCGATCATAAAATCATTGTGCTTCTGGTCTAAACTAGCATTTCCAGAGTTTTACCGCTGAGTTCCCGAGCACCAGGGAAACTAAGCCAGTTTTACTCGTGACGATTTGAAAAACATCCTGAAGATACACGTGTCGGTTGATGAACATTTTAATACAACAACAATGATATCATACAAAAAGTTATTTACGATGAATCTGTGGTTTATTATTTGGTAGTTTTATAAATCTCATCAGTACATTTTTTGCGCAAATTGTCCATTCTCAGTCTCAGCTGAGAACATAATATAATCTCGCAGTTAAGTAAATGCCAATTTAATGTCTCCTACAAATGATTTGCCGTTTTACAATTTAAAAATAATACCCAAATTAAGTAATTACTCAGAAATAAATATTCAGTTATACCTTACATTGGTACGAAATATTTATAAGAAATTCATCATTTTCAAAATATTTTCTTGAAATCGCAACATACAAATTTTCACTTTTACGAGCCATTACACAAAACTATGAGAGATATAAAATTTTGCATAAGAGCAAAATTTAGTCACAATTTATGTCTAATATAAAAAAAAGTATCTGGCATAAATATAATAATAATAATACGATGAAAATTGCTGTAGATCGTACCCTCCAGTGGACATTTATAATGACTACGTAGCTACACTACATTTATTTGGGTGAGACACAGCATCTATGGCGCATTAAGGGTGTCGTCGACTGGTGATTGCTGAATGTTTTGTGCAAAGCACCGTATTTTCGTGCAGTGTTTTACTCCAAATTAAAACTTAAGGTATGACCACACCATTTTATTTATAGGAAGTATATATTAGTTCCAAAGCGGGTGTATCTATCGTTATAATTTTAGTATCCGGATAGTACTTTACCAAAAACCGCAGTTTGAAAATACCATTTAATCCATTACGAGAAGCCAGAAAAAATGTATTTCTGATGAGCGTGCACAATATTTGATGTAATAAATTGCTTTATTTTCATAGATATACAAATGGAACGCTTGGAGACATTCACAGTTCCCGTTGTTATTTTATAACAGTTTAGACTCCACAGATCTGTACATAGTCGAGAAAAATATGTGATTTAATTGCTCACCAGTCTTTATGTAATGCCATTTAAGTGTTCGACTGCATGACAAAAGATTTGTCGCTCTACCGTGGAACGTTTTTTTTCTCAAAATGTTCCCCGCCACAATCCACGACACTGTAGGTCAGTGGAAGACGTCGAGCGAGCGAACAACAGCTTGCAGGTTGCTAGAAAATAACACTAAATTTGCATACCTCTAGAATGCACGTAACTTAGTTACATCAAGAAATAAACGAACTTCCTTAAAGGCACTTTCAGCACAGGTAGATAGGAACCCTAAGTGGCAGGTGCTATCTTTGCAAAGGATGTGCATGTACCACTGCTAGTCTGCGTTCAGTGTGATCGGCCGTCGTGAATTTTCCTGAAAACTCCGTGGTTGTTAGTCGAAGATCTCGAGGTTTAACCCACAGCAGTTACGAATTAATAATATTGATAATATTATATATCCTAGTAATACATTATTTGGAAAGAAAAACTTAACAGTAACTAGGCAAAGTTGAAGTTATGAAAAACAACGCCAGAAGAAAGCAGCTGATTCATACATACTTTCGTTAAATGATTATAACCACGAATACAAACGAAATTGTCACACTGCGCTTATTACCGTTGTCATTGTAATTGCACAACTTTTCACTAGCAAGTATGAACCTCTGCGTTCCACAAGGTTTATATTTACAAAGTTTATATTTAAATTACAATAATTCTTACATAACATACATTTTGTTACAAAGTTTTCTTGTTTGTGTTATACTGTACATGAATTTGTTTACATTTCGACACGGTTTCCTGGAAGATTGAAATAATTTTGGTATATTTGGACTCTCCACTGATATTTTCCTGACTATTTGTACGCGAGGGTTCTGTGTTAATTCCACAAGACACGTCTGTCATTTATTTTGAGAATATTGTGTTGTCCTCCCTTTCATGCCGTAAAATTACGGCCAAGAAAAATAATTTATCTAGGAATTGTAATTTAATAGTTGGTTTTCAGGGTACAATTGCTTACAATATTTTAACTTCGTCACTTCACATACAAATTAGTAAATCATATTTTCGGCTTCCTTTTTTTTTTTTTTTTTTTTTTTGTTGGTCACAGTACAACATTAACGTACTCCATCCTTATTTTCCTGTTTCCGTAAATATTCTTTAAATTCAGAATTACGATTTTACTGTTCTATCGCGCATTCAAGTCACCAGTTCCATGTTCAGTAAATTATTTTTTACAGTACGGTTGACGGTTGAAACTCGGCTACGTGGAAAGCCCTGTCATGGAACATGATGACCATGCTTGATCACTAGATTAGACCAAACTGTCCGTCAATTTTTTGTTGTAAAACTGTTTAGGCATGAAAGTCCCCACCCTCCCTTTTTGATAGTTTACCCGAGATTTATATATTAGGTCAGTCTTAATAAGGCCAATTAAATTATAATTTCAAATAGTTCGCACGTAATGTATGGGGCGTAGTCGCGAAGCACCTAGGCGTGACGCTCGCGTGACGACGAAGGCAGGAACTGGTAATGGTTCCAGTCCGCCAGAGTGAGTCACGATTTACGACTCGCGTAGCTGGGGAACAGGTGGTGTCTACCGCCCGCCTTGACTTGAAGCCAAGCGACGCCGAAGTACCCGGGACTACTGTGTACTTTCAGCGAGGGTAACGCCCGATACACAACCACTCTTCAAACCACACCTCTTAGCTTTACAGTAATTAAAAAAAATAAATAAATAAAAAATAAAAATTTAAAGCTACACAGCAAAAAAATATTATAACTTAACATATCGGTACATAGGAGTATTAAGGCCAAGGGTTCCTATTTATGCTGATTTTGCAAGATTTTATTTTTAAATGCTGAATTTTAGCATATATAACTAAACCGTTAGACAGAAATGTTCGAATTTTTTGTATTGTGTTGCCTAATTTTTAAAAACACAAATTTATGTATATTGGCTAATTATTGACTTGATTAAATTTCCTTAAAGTCAATAACTAATCAAAATTATACGAATTTATGTTTTGAAAAAAAAAACTAGTCTACATAGGCATAGTACAAACAACTTCCAACACTTCTATGTAACGGTTTTTCGATATCTGCTTCCTTTCACAATTAAAAAAAAAACTTTCTAAAATAGCATAAATAGGAACCCTTGGCCTTAAAAGCGTAGGTATGGTAGAAGTGTTTTACATTAGCAGATCCTGTTCATGTTTAGAAGACAGTAGAATGTATACTGATGTTACCAGACTGGTGTAACAACAATGCTCAACATTTGCTCTCTTTACAAGCTGAAGTATTGTGTCACCTGTTGTGCATTGGTAAACTTCCATTACTATCGAGAACATTTTTACAGTGCACATAATATTCATATCTTGCAATCCCTGCATCGTTTTGTCACTGTGTATAGTCATTTGTACTAATTTTTTTCATCAAATGTTTGCAAGAAAAGTATTACCAATTTTGCTAGGAAAATAAATCAAAATTAAGAACTTTTTTTTTTTTTGAGAACGGACGATGGATTGTTTTATAAAACGCCTTCTGATTTGTGCAACATATGACAGCTATTTGTACTGTTTTTTTAAGCATCCCTTAAAAACGTTTAGAGTTTTTTGAAACAATGTGAAAAGTAAACTAACTAGCATGCCCTAAGGATGTATATTTACGCACGTACGTAAGGTTTACAGGACTAGATTAAAAACACCATAGCATCTATATGTGTAAAAAAGTTGGTTTCCTTAGTGCAAAATGTTGGCAATAAATTATGCTACATAGGTTATTTTGGAACGAAATAAATTAAGTAATTTAAAGCAAAAGAGGGAGCATTTAACAATAATATTAAAATTTAATTAAGTCATACGTTCTTCCGGGTACTGAACGTGGATTCACAACCACACACTTAGCGAACGTATCGAAGGAGTAAAAAGTTAAACAACGCAATCACATACTACGCTAAGTATTAGTTGTAGAACCAACCAACTTAATACACAGAAGACACTCAACTGTACAAGCGGAGTGCTAGTTATTAGCCTACTTGCCGTAGTAAAAAGTAGCCTTAGGAGATCAACCTTTCTCTGTGTATGGGTGTGTGTCTGTGTGTGTATGTATGTCTGTGTCCGTGTGTGTGTGTGTGCCCCCTTTTAAAAACTTTTGATCCAGACGACCGAAATTCATCAAACTTTGTACACATATATAGTACTGAGCAACCTGACTTATCTTTTATATAGTTATTTACGCCCTTTTTCATATTTTCAAAGCGACAGTAATTTAAAAAATGTTTGGTTAAAGCTAGATATCTAAGGAACCATATTTTAAAATGTCATCAAATTTGGTACACAGATACTATATACAAAAGCTGATTTTACTTTGTGTATTTCGTTCACCCGGTATTTATATTCTCAAAAAGATGGCAATTTTTATATTTTTAGCATTGGATTACACATTTTAGAAAATTATTTTCAGAATTTCGTAAAGCTTGGTCCACATATACTACATACAAAGATAACTTAATTTCGGTGTATTTCGTTCATCCTGTGATCACATTTTCAAAATGGCGGCCATTTTCAAATTTTTAGAATAGTGTAACATCTCTTAGGAAGTATTTTTCAGAATGTCATTAAAATTGGTACACAATTACTACATACAAAGCTGACTTAAATTTTGTATATTTCATTTATTTTGTGTTTACATATTACCATAGGGTTAGACATCTTAGGAAATATCGTTCAGAATTTCACCAGACTTGGTACACATGTAAGTTACTACATACGAAGCTGACTTTACTTTACATATTTCGTTTATTCTGTGTTTATATTTTCAAAATGGTGGCCATTTCTACATTTTTAGCATAATATTACATGTCTTAGGAAATATTATTCAGATTTTTATCAAACTTGGTATACAAACTCTACATACAAAGTTGATTTTACTTTTGTGTATTTTGTCTATCCTATGTTCATAATTTCAAAATGGCGTCCATTTTTTATTTGTTTATCATAGTATACCATTTCTTAGAAAGTATTTTTCAGAATTTCATCAAACTTGGTACACATATACAGCATACAAAGCTGTCTTACTTTTGTGTATTCCGTTCATCCTCTGTTCATATATAAAACTGCTGCCATCTTTATGTTTTAGCATTGCATTACATAACGGTAGCCATTTTTATATTCCTAGTATAATATGCCACGTGTGTTAAGAAATTTATTTCGGGATTTCATCAAACTTGGAACACATATACTACATAGCCTACAAAGCTAGCTAACTTTTCTATATTTCGTTAATCATGTGTTCATATTTTTATGACGGTGAACATGTAATATTTTTTGGTAATACGACATATTTGGGTAAATATTTTTGAAGTTCATTATTTCGGCACGCATATTCTAGTCAGTTAGTTGACTGGTATTTTGTGTATTTCGTTCCTTTGACAATATTTTGAAATCTGCGGTCATTTTTTATATTTTTGGAAGAAATACATCTTATAAAATTTTTTAATTAATTTTAATCAAACTGGGTACGAGTATACTGCTTCGTAAGCTGAATTATTATTTATATGTTTCGTTTTTTCATATGCTTAATTCATAATATTATTCAATATTCCTAGATGCACATAAACTATTTTTACCTTCTGGGTTAATTTGCACCCACTTTAAGTAAAGTAGGCTTAACATTTATGTTGGTAAATTTTTCTCATTTTGTTGGTGTAACTGCGACGTGATCACATACTATACATGCATTAGCTCCAAAATATGTTTTGAACTTTCATCATTTACATCACTTAACATTTAATAAAACTTTGGCATAAAATTTTAAATTTTACTGAATATCTCTAGAAATATTTATTTAAGATGTTATTTTCTTACAGTTGTAACCAACCGTTAAAAAAATTTGATAGCGCAGTAACAGTAACATAATTCCGTCAGATTAGTGTATTTGGTAAGATATGCTTTATAAAATTTTTGAATATTTTTTTCTCAGTCGCGAAATATTATATTCATAACACATCCAGTATTTCTCGTATCATAAATGACTATTCCTTTCTTTTAAACTGATGCTGGACTTACTATGAAACAATATCGAATCGGGAAATTAAATAAGTGTTCAGATTACACGAGTTAAGATTTATAATTGCAAATATTATTCAAGAGAACACCCCGACAGCAGCTCGCCGAAACTAGTCATAGACCAGATGATGCTGCGCTCTCGTGGTTGGGCGAGAAAAGCAGATTCGTAGAGCCCGGTCAGCTATATATATTATAGGCATCTTTACTACAGACGGTATTTCAACCACGAACCCTTTTAAAGTTTTAAATGTATAATACTTAATATTTACATTATTGGCAATATTTCTTTAGCAGGTTTAAAAAAAGTTTAACTAGACAGTTTCGCATTATATCGGTTCGGCGAGAAACTAGTCATAGAACTGTTGCACACTCGCTAATATTAAAGAGCTTCATAGTATTCTGTTTTATATAATTTGTTAATTTGACTCTAGGTTAAGAACGGCATTTTGGAGAGGTAATTTTCACTGCTTATAACGTTGGTACCAGTAAGGAGTTCGATGTAAACTTATGCTAATGTAGAGAATGCCATTATTCGGCAGTGTGATCGGTTTTGTTATAGTGAAATATTGTTGACACACGCTATTGCAGTGCTGTGTTGTCTTAGAAAATTAAAAAAAATTTAAGGAAATCGATACAGGAGAAACAAACTAAAATGGCTGCTGAAGTCAATATTTACAAAAATTACTTAACCTGAAAAATTCCAGGAGAAGTTGAGTCAAACAGCAGGGAAAAAAAGTCCAGACCGAAATAAAAAAGCGAAAGATCAAATAAATCTGATAAAATGCAAACACCCAAATAAAGACAACACAGACAAAAGGTAAGATGATGACAGTGATAAAAACAAAACAGGATAACTCGACAGCGACATCACAATCAGAAGACTAAAGGAAACAACAATGAAAACTCAGAAGATCACGTGTGTTTTTCTCTAACCAGCTAGACACGACGTTTTGGTAGCTGACAACTGATCCCTTATTTAGGCAGACTGACAGTCGTCGTTGTTTCGTCTAGTATTGTCACAGACTAAATAGTAATACAGACGTGAAATAACATGGTGACTTATTTGATACGGGCGAACTTCAGCGCTTATTGGCTGCTCGAGGCTGTTGATAAGAGCCCCGTGTGTGTTTGGCTCCTGCATGTTACAACAGGTTTCCTTTTGGACTGGCTGCCGGTTAGCAGGACAGATTCCTTACGCTGATTGGCAGTAGATGTTTTCGCCAAGTTTCTGGCCAGGAAAGCCATGATATTTCTGGCGTGTTCGACTGAGTTCGCCGTCGTACTGGCTATTTCACTTCTGTATACCTAAGTATTCTGTGGTCTTGTGCTTCTACCATCGTTGTTGGGTCATCCTGTTTTGTGTGTAATACCGACTTCGTCTTACTTGTCTCCGCTGTCTCAGTTTTGGTGTCCTGAGTTCTTTCCGTTTTCTATGGTTTTTCGTTTAGTTTTCAATTTTGAACTTTTGATATTGTTTTGTATGTTCTGTGATTTAACACAATTATTCTTGGGGTTTTTCAGGTTTTGTAAAAATGTAAGTATTTACTTAAGCCAATTCGGCTTGTTTTCTTTAAAATTTTGCCTTCTTTTTTCCCCGAGTTTTTTTTTCTGAGACGATCAAACACTGCAATGGCTTGCGTGCACAATATTTCACTAAAGAATTAACCCCCATACCAAGAATCTTCCGAAGATGATAATATTGTGTTTTGCTCTCAAAGTTCTCTCCATTAAGACCCAGCATAAATCGGTATACATTCTGTCAGCAGGGGCCGCTGTTGGCGCAATGGTTAAAGCATTCGCCCACCCCAGCAGGGCGATCCGGGTTCGATTCCCAGCGGGGTCGGTCCCAGGATTTTCACTTGTGGGAATCGTGCCGGCCCATGCCGCTGGTTGGTGGGTGTTCTCGGGGATCACCCGCCTCTTCATTCCGGCGTTGCTCCATACTCACATCGTATCACCCCTCAACGGTGCTTAAAGACCTAGATGTCAAGTGCTTCACTCCACATACAGACATCAGCGCAAACATTTTCCCTTGTTGAACTCGTCCAAAAAAATATTGTATTATCTTCCTAACATGGAGTAAAGCGTGTATCGAGAAACCCAGAGGTGCGCGGGAGAAATCTGCGAGACCCCGCCGAGGACAACTTCTGGATCGGGTGCTTATATTATTACTATTATTGCTTGGCCTGAGGTAGTCGCGGACCGCACACGTGGCGACCTAACTGCGGGGCCGTCATTAGCATACATTAGCAGCTCGGGCCTCAGCGTAGTGACAAGTTAATAGTGGAGCGGCGGAGGCGGCGCGGGCATGTCGCGAGAGCCGCTTCCATACTTCGCCCGCTGTCCGCCCGCCATCCGTCATTTATGGTAATGCCGCTCCCCAGGAACAGCAAACAACGACGCCATCTGGAGGCAGCTTTCGCCGAGTTGCAAGCGACAGTGTCCGGCCAGACACAGATAATGTCTTAAGAGCCCTGTACAGCAGGCGCTAGATGCCATATCTGAGGTAAGGAAGCGCAGGCAGGCGATAAGAGTTACACTGATTCGTGCTTCAACAACCGTGTCGCCTTTATGTGCGAGGAACGAGAACAGCGTGCAGTGTTTCGAACGTTTGCTTTTTCCTATAAGACTTTCAGCAGTGATCTTCTTTACTCATTTTTGGAATGTGCGTAGTAAAGTCCAGGCGTGCTTCTCTATTTTCATTTTACAATTCACGTGACATGAATCCATGTTTTTAAGCATGAAATCTATAAAAAAATACAATAATTGAAAAAACGTTGTTTTAAATGTTTTCTTTTCGTAGACAGAGATATCAAGTGTAAGTTTAGTATTATATTTTAAGATAACTTTCTCCTAACACGCAGCAACGCAGTTCATGCGCGATATGTGTAGGGATCTTAAGAGGGCGTGGTACCTAATTCAACGCTAAAAGCATTAATCTATAACTGTAGGTTTCTTGAAGCCAATTTGCGAAAGTTAAACAATAGCAATCCTAGATAATAGTTTTAGCCAACGTTTTAAACAAAAATGTTTCCAGTGTTACGAACTTCTAAGGCACATTCTCTGACGCCGGAACCTCGTGCATTTAACTGCGGCGCAAGAGATCACGCGAAACGAATGAATAATTCTGTATAAATATTTACTCATAAAGTTAGCAAGTACCACTATCTAGGATTGTCATTGAGTACTTTATCCATAGTGACTTCGAAAAAAGCGTAGAAATCAATTTATGTTTTCAGCGTTTATTTATCTACCGCACACTCTTATGAGTATTGTGTACCAGTTTCAGATTTCCGCGTTGACGCGCGGGAACAGCGGAGTGATAAGAGCCAGAGCACCACTCTCCACGATAGACACATGGTCTATATTCGTAGCGCGCTGAACTGGTGTGCAATGTTTTCATAGAACTCTTTTTCCTGTGGGACTTGAAGCGGTGACCCTAAATTATAATTTTTGTATATTATGAAGTAAAGACCAATGCATGCACCTTATTTTGCAATTTACGGATTCAGGTCGTATGTTCAGAGTTACAGCAGTCTAAAAAAAGCCGTTTTTAGCCATTTCAAGAGGCCCCAAAATCATGTTACTAACGAGCATACTGAATTTTCAAAAAGTGGCATACTTAGTTTCAAGTGGGTATTCTTTTCATACATAACAACAATAAGAATAAGTTCGGCGGTTTCGCTTAAAAAGTATTCGTGTGACACCACAACACTGTCCAACGGCTAAGTACACAGTCCTCTTAAGGCTGCCTTCTGCCACGTCTGCAGAGTTTCTGCTCAGAGTCGTCAGTCAAAATGTTCACACTGAGATGAAGGCATAGTTGGATTAAACAATTCAGTCACAGTATCTAGTACAGAGGACGTTGAACAAAAATGGATTTATGATTCGAGTTGTACTCGTAAGGCGAGGGGGTTTTACGGCCCTTTAACAACAAGGTTTTAACAGCCGATTATGGTGAAGTGAGGTGGAAGAACAACACAACATTCATGCCCGAGCAGGGATTCCAACCCAGGATCTCTCGTACCATAGACCGGTGCCTAACCGACTTCACTACGGAGACCGCTGTGGTCATGAGAAGTCCAACGTATAATAATAAACGTTGCATTTATACAACATAAGATATAAGAAGATACTTCTGAGGCTAAGTATAGCTTTCACCATAAAACGTCTTATTCGCAACAACTCAAACTGCAGATTACTTTGTGAGTGAAAGGGTCAAGTTGGCTGTCTCGGTGTCATATTTTGCGCGTCCACCAGAAGTGCAAAAGTGACAAGTATGGAACAGCACGGCCATCAAACCTCCCCCTAGCCTCTTGGCGAAGTTACTAACTGGTGTACAATCTTCTCGCCGACAACTAGTCCCTATATCATTATTATTTAGTACAAACTAAATGTTGTATACTTTTTAAACGATTCCGCATAAAAATTTTCATACCTAAAATACGTCCCAAAAACACTTATATTCGCCATTTCCTGCAGCATTAAAAGATACTTTAGAGGTCCTGAAAAGGGTTTACGAATGTGAAATGGTCTTTGATTGCTATTCCTAAGCACACGTAACTTACTCGCGCTAAGCTGGTTTTGAAATAATCTTGTAACGGTTAAGCTATGCAAACCACATGGTGGGAAACCAAATGATTTGTTTGTATATGAGCAAAATAAATATTTAGCTTTTAGTTTTTATTTGGCTACCAAAATTTAATATTTGGTCAGTACAGGTAAATATGTGTTTTTGAAACAAATAAAGCGCTGTTTCTCAAAAATTACGTTCGTCTTGGAAAAAAAAATTACAGCTAACTCTACCAGACAAATACTGCACAAATCTCTAAAGGAAGCAATTCTTTGTTATTATTTTCAATTACAATAAAGACTAGAATAAGGTATAAAGAAACTTACCACCCAAGTATCATGTGTGGGGCGTGAATGTGCGTCTTACTGCAATAGTACTGGTTGGTTTATATTTGGCACATAACGTTTTGGTGTTAAGATGAGACTTCATGTATCATGTGGAATTTTTTTTATCTTGGTAATTTATTGTTACTTAATTTAATATGTAACTGCAATTTTAAAGTAAATATATTACCGTGTGTTATACTCATATACAGGTTAAGTCGGGAGGAAAGGTACAGTACATGCTTCGAGGGGTGATAGTACTGGTGATTCTGAACAAAATGTTTCTAATAAACATACGCCTTTTTCTTAACTGTTTCAGAGAAACCGAATGAAAACAACAAGGAACGGGATAAGTGCAGATGACGGTAAATCACAGTACTGCTATCGTATGTTTTGTTTAATTGTGTACATTTTCACACGGTGTGTGGTTGGCTTAAAAGCGAAGTCTACATGCTCAGGGTGGACACAAGAGAGGAACTTCTCGCTCGTATTTACCATGCTTGTGCTCAAGTAAAGCAATGCACTAATGAGCTCAGATCAGCAACACAGCAGCTGTCTACCAGAGTAGCAAAGTGCATTGAACTTGGTGGTGGAGTGTTTGAACATGTTTTGTGAGTTTTGTCATCTTCGTATTTTTTTAATTTTCGCTGTAAGTTTCATATAATATGATTTATCAAAATTTTCCCGTCCGCAATGATACAGACATTACCTTTTAAGTGTTATCAATTTGTCACACCTCCATTACTTTTATTATAAATTTATAGGTTTTACTAGTAACCTCCCGGAGGAATAAAGTCGTATTTTCTACGGATGGTTACAAGTATAGTATAAGTAATAGTAGTCCAGCAATGCCAACTGAATAAATGTAATTAACTATTTGTTCCCTCTGCCTCGTGGAAGCATAAAACATAGAGAAAATTTTTAGTCCAAATTAAATGCAGAAGTTCCATTATACCAAAATGACGTGCACTGATATCTCTTAAGTTTTGTAATAAATAAATAGCGATTGGGAAGGCTACTTATATTTGTCAGGCTTCTAAAATGTGTTCGCGCTCGCGTCTGCTAAACTCTTGAGGGTTAACATGAAATTAAGCCCTGCAATGGCGACGGTAAGAAATGCGGAAGGCTTTCTTGAAACCCTCCTGTCACGCCAACGTCCGCCACGATTCCCACATGCGAACATTATATATAAACCCGGCTGGAGATCGAACCCAGAAATGCCCCGGTGGGAGGACGATGTTCTAACAACACATTGGCAGCTGTAACGGTGCTGTGTTGTATTCTCACAGAAAACAATAGTGTGTGAATATGCAATTAAATACCTAGGGACATCTGATACTCGAAAAAAAAATCTGCTTGTTAGTGCCTTACATTAACACCTGCAGTACTGCTTAGTGGTTACTAGTACTCGAGTTAAGCACGTCCAACCAGTAGAGACATGCAACATTCGCGTTATCATTTGGTAGCAGACTAAACTTCGCTTTCTTATACATGACAGAGCATAATCTGCAATTAAACTAGCCACGAATTTACGCGTGTTACGTCTTTACAGAGATTGGCCTCTCTACCGTGTAAGCATTCTCCGCGGCAAGTCACAATATCGGCCAGCGGGAGACGTCGAACGAGCCTATAGTCACTTGGAGTCTAGTCAGCTGTCAGAAAATAACGTGGATTTTGCATGTCTCTACCAATTGTGGTAACATGCCCTTATCAGGGTGTCGTCACAAATGCCTCACTCCAAGTACATGTACACAACACCCTAATTGACTAATTCTGGGCACGCTACGTTTGAAACACATCTGAGCTGATTACTAAGTCCTGTCAGGCGCCTAGACATAATTTTTATTTAACATTAAGCATGAGTTATTCAAAATTGCTAACACAGATGCAGTTGTTGTAAAATATGTATACTTTATTGTTAATTTGATTTAGTAATTCTCAGTTTGTAAATGTGTAACACTGATAACATTTGAAAGCGACAACAGTGCTAATTTTTCTATGGTTATTCAGAGAAAATAAAAAGAACAAAAGCATGGAGGATTTGTTTAAAAAAATGTACAAGGATATAGTTATTTGACGAGTTTAATTAAAAGACTGGAAAGAAAGAACTTCACTGCGGGTTTCATTTTTAACAGGTTCTAGCTGAATGCAGCATAAAAGGTATAGTAAGACAACAGCAGTTATAGCACCGGTGACTTACAATGAAGTACCATTCCTCAATACGTTGGCCGGTTCTGTAAACGTTAACAAGTTCTGAATATGTATATATTATTTAAAGGCGCTACTCCACGGTGAGCGATATAATACATTCAGAAGGTGACACACGTCGCTGTTAACAGTTTAAGTGTACACACTGCCCGGGACTTGGCAATCAATATAAGAGGCGCCTCATACCTTGAACTTTCCTGTCGATATATGTTCAGTAGGAACAAGTAGTGGTTGTTCTCAGTGACGTCGCCCTGTATAATTAGCACAACCCATGCTGGTAGCCTTAATGTAGTTGCCTTTGACCGCCGCACCTCCGTCGCTTGTTTTGCGGCGTCATTCCGCAAGCCACAATCCAGCTCTGGAAATTCTCATGCATTCTCCTGCATGCCCGAAAAACCATCTTCCATCAGAAGACACATACAGTACCGGTCAAAAGTTTAAGACCACCATGTAAAATCATTAAACGGCTCATAGGACCTAAATTTTTGCCGCGATATCGATGCCAATTTTTTCGAACATTCTTACAGGTATAAGAAAAGAAACCTCACAGATACAATTTAATGCTATGCTTAGTTTAGGAGTTATGAAGTTTTGAATATTTTCCTGCAACCACAAAATTACTACATTTTGCGATATAAAAAAATTGTATGGCCTATTCTATTGACGTTATTTCGACGTAGAATTTTTTATTCGTGTAGAAAAGTGTGCTTTTTATGTTGCTCAAATAGAAAAATATCCGAAAAATTTTTGGCAGAAAAGCTAGGCACATTTATCAAAAAAACATTTTTTAAGAATTCCCCTATTTTTTTAACGAAATTCAAAAATGTATAACTTTTCTGCCGAAATAGCTACCGAAACCTGCTTTCTTCATCCACGTTGCTCATCTTCTGCTGGACAGGTGGCACTACAAGTCCCATTTTTTGTGCGTGCGGTGTTTGGAGCAATTTTCCACTGTTTGCAGCTCTGTCAAGTTACAGCAATTACTTGACCTGTATTTCTAAACAATGGGTAAGCAAAGTGTGTCCGACAATGTTAAATGGAAATAATTGGTATGAGCAAGTGTAAAAACCCATAGACAGATAGCCCAGCTATTGAATGTAAGTACGTCAATAGAATAGGCCATATTTTTTTTTATATCCCAAAATGTAGTAATTTTGTGGTTGCTAGAAAACATTCAAAACTTCATAACTCCTAAACTAAGCATAGCATCTAACTGTATCTGTGGGGATTCTTTTCTTATACCTGTAAGAATATTCGAAAAAATTTTCATCTATAACGCGGCAAAACTTTAGGTCCTATAAGAAGTTTGATGATTTTACATGGTGGTCTTAAACTTTTGACCGGTACGTACTTATTTCCAAGCATAAACCAGGGGCGTCATTTAAGGGGGGCAAATGCCCTCCCCTCAAGATTTAGAATTTTAAGTGTATAAAATATTTTTTGTATTTTGTTATTTAAATATTGCTAACTTAAGCACATAAACCTGAAGTTGTATTATTAAGGTTTCTAATTTATACATGCTTAATTAATAAAAAAGATGCAACGAGGTAACTGTCGCTGAAAAAAAAATCTTAATCTGCCCCCCCCCCCCAAAGAAAAACCTGAAATGATACCCCTGGCATAAATGCTTCCAGACATCGGCATGTCGTGAAACTGTCCTACTTCCGTTCTCGTCGGCAGTTCCCAACTCAGTCCTACTTCCTTGCCACGGCGCATCGTTCGACAGCACACGTCACGACGCTAGCGCTCGCCGTGGCCCGCCATAAGAACTAAGTATTGATCCGATACGTAATTATAAAACAAACCATACCTATTTTAAATATAAATAAGAACCACAACAGCTATTTCTAAAATATCCTCATAAATATAGTAATATACATAATAATATTAATGTATGATTTCAAAATATATGTAACCGTCACATGCGGTATTTAAATATATAGCCGCCAACATACGGCTCTAGCCCGATGTGCCCAGGATAATATTCTAAATATGTTAATTACAGAGACAGTTTGTAACATTATATTTACTCTGTGAAACTTTTCTTTCACTTTATTAAAGGATGAGACAAATTCGAAAATCAACCAGTATTTCTATTACTAGAGCTACTGACCAAATGGAAACGAAATGCCTGTATAAGTCATAAGAAAATATATTTAAACAGAATTTACACAATAGGAAAAATAATGACTTCTACGGACAAGTCAGGTTACTAGGTAATAAAATAAGCAGAAATTATGATAGTGTATGGAATTTCAGATGATGTATTTTTACCGTGACCAAGGTGATTAATTCGGGTACGAACCTGACATTCACTTAACTTGCAAACCCGGTTCTACGTAATTTTCTGAGTTCTAGACGTTTCCAAAATCATGTTTGTCTCCGGAACAGCTTATAAACTTCTTTAAATTCTTTGCTACCTTAGGTTAAGAAATCTCGGGGTCGATCTTAGGTTTTGTTCATTTTGAAGTAAGTTACACCCGTTGATATATAAAAATAATTATAAAGCTGCTCTGCATAATCAGCTAATTTTCGGGACTTTATCAAAATTTACTAGATTTTGTTCCAGCTCTTGACGAAAAACTAAACTTGGCACGACGGCGTACTTTTAGGTGGGTCTTACCAAGGATGTGTTGCCGTAGGTCGGGACAGTTGCCTCTAGATCATCCCTCAACACTTATTCGAACAAATCCTTCTCGTCCTTGATGGCGACCACGTACTCTTGGTTCTTGTAAGACGATCGCGACCTCTTCGCCCTCGGATGAAGCTCTCGTTCCCCTCGTTCATCGAATAGTGGACCCGTCGAACTGTAGACCTCGGAGACCTGGACAGCAACGAACACGAAGTGTACTATAGAATGGCCTGAACCACAGGCTCTTATTTATAATTCCCTTGAACATCATTCTTCGGAGTTGACATTGTGGATAATTTGAAACGTATTTCTCCTGGCAGTAGTCATAGAAGCAAAATGAAACCTTTCTGACGACGCGTAATAAACAATCAGCGTCTCGTCGAAGAAATCCTCAGGTCTTCTTGACTACACGTCTGTTCTGCACCATGGACGGGAACGTTCTTGTTTCCATTAAATTTTCTCAATCGTTCTTCAACAAATTACTTCTCTTGTTTTAACGTCGCAATACCAATTCCAGTCAATACTTTCCTCGTAGCTAACCCCGGGTTTGTTCGCTAATATGATTAGATCAGGTTGTATCGCGATACAAAATAAAATAGCTGTAGAAGTCATTAAAGTTCAAAAACACAATACCTTATACGTTCAATCACGGCCGTAGAAGAACAGGTCTGGACACTCGCCTGGATATTTGACCCCCTTGTTGTTTGGCTGTAGTTCACCAAGTTACCGAGAATATTGTGTTTTATTGGCGCTGATGTTACGGCGGTCGGACTAAACTCCGCCCACTTCCTTTCCGCTACTATTTACAATTTATCAAAACGTATTTTTTATCATTTTAGGAAATACTTTCTTCGCTCACAAATTTAAGAAAAGGCTCTAGCAATCTTTATTTACTTTATAAATTTAACAATGGAAAAAAGTGGACGGAGTTTGAGTCCGACCGCCCGGAAAACAGCGCCAAAAAGTACGACATTCTCGGTAACTTGACGAACTGCAGCCAAACAACAAGGGAGTCAAGCAAAATACATTGTTAGATAGGCGAGTATCCAGACCTGTTATTCTACGACCGTGCGTTCAATACATAGACGATTAAAACTTACATTCTTCCTGGCACGTGTTAACTATGGTCACAGAACAGTAAATACCTAGGTTAATTGACAAATTGAAATTTATACTCATCTGTAACATTGGACAAATGCTATGTTAAACAAACCATGCCTATTATAAATATAATTAAGAACCACAACAGCTCTTTCTAAAATATCCTTATAAATATATTACACATAATAATATTAATGTATGATTTCAAAATATACATATAACCGTCACATGCGGTATTTACGTATATGGCCGCCAACATACGGCTCTAGCCCGACGTGCCTAGGATAATATTCTAAATATATTAATTACAGAGACAGTTTCTCAGAATTGTCTCACGATCACTGACCATCAGTCAGTTACACAGAATGTACTCTTAAGAACGCGGCATACGTTGGACGGTTTTGCGCGTTAGAGGCTATAAAGCTTCGGAACTGTAAGAGCGACCTTGAAGAGCGCATCAAATGCCACATAGCTACAAGCATAGATCTGAACTAGCGTGCAACATTCCCATCTATTATTTTTTTTCTAACAATGGGACTTTAAGCGGCGACCATATAATTGCATTGATAGAAAGTTTGTAGCAAATTTCTGCGCACGAATCTATCTTAGTTTCACACACATCCATGTAATAAACTTTGAAGTACGTCTGCAAGAAAAGGCCCTTGATAGACCATGATCGATCATTTCTAATGGTTGTACTTTAATTATTATTTTAATAGTAAACGAGAGCATATATCGAAAAAAAAATTCTAATTTTTGTTAAAAGGACTGTACATTATCGTATGTCATTTTTAAAGACAATCTACACAATGAATCTTGAATTAAAGAAATTTCTAGTAATAAACTATTTACATTGAAAAAAATGCTTTGTTGTCCCTACTATATATTTTATCACCAAATTTTTTAGTGGTGACACAAAAAATTTTTTGCTGTCGCCATTAATGCTTTGCAGTGACTACAAAATGTCTTGTAATCACTACTAAAAATTTTAGTGAGGTCCATATTGACGAAACATTTTGTGGACACCACAAAATTGTTTTTTTTTTTTCTGTGTAGCAGAACCTGTATATTCTTTTTTGTTTAGAATGAATTAGGCTACATATTAGTTGTGCAAAATTTTTCGATATAAATAAATAATAAAATATAATGTTCATAAAAGTAGTAGAAATGAAGGATCATGACCTTAAGCTGTGTTGGATGTATTCTAAACTGTGTTTTTAAGGCTGGGAAACAGTCGTCACGTATGATTTTATTATTTATCGTTTGATTTTATTCTGAGTAGGAAAATCTTAGACTTGCGATTATACAGCGAACCCTATTTGCTTTGTTCTGAAATACCACGAATCAGCTGTTGACATATATGTATGCCGGTAGTTAGTTCAGCAAATTACGAACAAAAAATTGGTAGAATGATTGAGGTTATAACTTCAACCGTGCTATAAGGGTGTTTACTATAAACTGAGTATTCAGCAGAACTTGTAATTAATTAAACATTTATTTTATTGAGCCAACATATGTTAACTTTTGAGAGCGTTGAAACGTATCCACTGGTTGTCAGTTACATGGAAGTTCTCATATTAAAAATAGTAAAGATAACTGCAAAACGGCCGAAAGAAAACTTTGTGCAGAGCTCGCTTTATCGTGAATGGCCTATATACGTGTATTGCACCGCACAGTAAACAGAATTTTCATGTAGGCCTATAGTTGCATTTTTAAAATAATCCTACATTGTGAGTTAAGCCAAACTTTAATGAGCCAGTTGACTTTAATGATATCCCTGTCCAAAGTGCGTTTTCTTTTGGTATATTTGCACAATGGTCAAATGTGGAATAGTTTCGTAAAAAAAGTGTTACATCGTACATTGCAACGCATTTGTAGTGGGAGGTAGGTGGTACTTTCACGACATTGATAACGAGTTGGTTGAAAAATATATATTCATCTAAATGTGGTGTTCCTAAAAATACGTCGTCTATACAATATGTTCTCGGCTATGCTGTTCGTAAGACAAATTTATTCCTTGCAATAAATTATGTGTTGTAAAAGGAAAACTGTTTTTTAATAGTGTATTCTTTAAATATGGCATATTTTGTAACATGAACGTTCCAGTAGTAATGTTTCATTTTTCGTCCAGTGGAACTATGAAGTCTAGTGTTACAACACGTTAGAAACAAAAATGTTATTATTAGTTAGGCAGGGGACGAATTCCTCTGCTAATTACAGCGGTGTCGCAACGTGGTTTTAATTCGTACTGGTTCTTGTAGAGAGAACTTCGTTCTTACGCAGTTTTCGGCTTTGTACCTGAAGTTCTCTCTGTAAGTCTCAGCATAAATAGGACACCATTATACAAACCAGAGCAACGAGTGGAGGAGATTCCCTCGCTAAACTCGTACTTACCCAAGTGACTTGGTTGTCATACTTGCCAGCAGTAGATTTAAACTTATTTTGTCATTAGTCATCAGATATATATATATATATATATATATATATATATATATATATATATATATATATATATATATATATATATATATATATATATATATATATATATATAT